>CM060731.1:31991679-32243577 GCA_030704615.1 Takakia lepidozioides | reverse complement strand
GACTGCTTGAAAGGCAATCAAACAGACTGTATGGTCTGAACATACGATGATTGACGTATGTCGACCCTCACTCTCTCTTCAAACACATAGGTACATAAATCTCATGAGGAGAATCGAATGGCGTTAACGACGCTCGCAATTCAGTAGTTCCTGCTAAAGAAGGGGAAGAGGAAGGACTCCTTGAAAGGCAATCAGACAGACTGTATGATCTGAACAACAGTGAATGACTGTACAATAGTCACCCCACTCATTGTGCGGTAAACCCTTAGCAGAGGAGTAGAAATCAAATCACCTTTGTGATGGTCGGTAGCGACACAATCCCTGTCTGGGACATTCCACTCAATCTCTACGCATATCTTCAACAATGAAATGTAAGTTGATAAAACTTACTGGCGCCTTCTTAGGTTTTGAAATTGGATCCCCTTCTGCAGCTTTCCTCTTCCCTCTCACATCTGCTGGAATTCTGTCTGCTCTAGGGTTTCTGGACCTTCTCCGGTTCGGCGTTCCGCGTGCTTCCACCTCCTTCAGTGTCCCTGCGAATCATCTCTGCCTCCACAGGCTGGCGCACTCTTATTGCCGACTGTGTCACAGCCGCTGCCTCAGTCTCCGTCTGCTCTTCTGAATCAGTCTCCGCGTTCACCTGCTGCCTTGGCCCTGTGTTCTCCAACAAACGACGCCTCGTCATTTGCTCTCTTGCTCTGCGTCTCTCTCTAAGGGAAGTAAAATAAAGAGACTTTCTTCTCTTTCGTATTGTAGAAGGAACCCTCTCCAGCTTGACTACCACTCTCTCTCTAAGCGCGAAAAGTAGAAAAACGCAGTGACTCCCGATTTCTTGCGGGATTGTCCTGCGTTCTTGCGTGTCTCTAGAAGCATCGGATTCCCTCTCGCGTGACCGTTACACATAGTCGTTCCCTTATTAGTGCACATGCCAGCAATTGGTGTACAGCTGTTCGTATTCAGTTATGGATGTCTGACGTGTGTCGCCCAAAATAAACGGCGTGTTCTTTATTAGAACGGTTTCAATATTTAAAATAACAGCGAATCCCAGAAATCTTGGCGCACAGTCTTACACAAATAAATGTAAATGAACGAGAGTTTGATGACAAATCTTGGAATATCATACACGGTCATCCTTTGTTAGCCAAACCCCACATTCGTTTCACATTTGGAACTTTCCAGGTGCGCATGATCATGGTAGTAGTATAAAGATACATTTACTTAATCTGCAATCCCATCCTCAGATCCTGTGGCATGCTTCCAGGAAGTCGGCTTTGTTATTGGGTTTATTGATGAGGTTCTGGTTAACGGTTTAACAGCTGCCGACACTGCTCCTAGGGATACTCTGACCACTGGGCCCACAAGAAAAGTAATTAAAATGGACGGCTGCATATCTGGAAAGAATAACATAATATGCACAGTCGTTGTCTGAGCTTCCTCCGCCATATTCTCTGCTCATTCTTCAACTGTGTTCTGGAGACATCAGTAAACCGATTTACACTAAATCTGCGATAGCAAGGTACAAACGTACGCGAGGAAGGAAGATGGCTTCCTCTGAAGTGGAGTTCTTCTCTGACGACAAACCAGTGCCGTTCTCCCAGGAAGTCCTTGACAATGGATTTGCAATTGTTCTGGAACATGTCTTGGCTACCCGTTTTCAGCTGCAGAATGGCTCCATCTTTTTGGAGAAAGAGGTGTACGATCTTAAAGGGAAGTTGTTGAAATACTCTTTCCAAAACCGTGATGAGACGGCTCATATCAGCCAGTGGGAGGTGCGTCCTGGTCGATACAGAGTACTTGGAGAGCCTCGGCGAAAGTCCCTTGGGTCAATATGTGACGCCCGGGACTGCTGCTTCGGTCGTTGAAGACAAGAGGGAGGTGGTGGTGAAAAAAGAACAGACGTCCTCCACTCCAATCGTTGAGCTTTCGGATTCTTCCGATGATGACATAAGTGAAATTCCAAATCCAGTCCTTCCTACTGTGGTTGGAGAAGCTGATGAAGAAGAGATTTGTAGTGTCATTCCAAAATTGCGGGCGATGGGAGGAATGGCTGGATTCAAAAGTGAGTTGCGGGGAATTGATTGGGAATCTTTGAAGCAGGTGCCTGTGAAGTTCTTGCCGGAGACTTTTGATGGCGATATCCTATTCGAGCTGCCTCCTCCTCCACGTTGGAGGTGTAACAATCATGATGCATGGAATGGACAAGAAACACGACGGGACACCCGTGGTGCAGAACAAAAACATCCAATATTCAGAATGATGACAAGCTTGTTTTCAGGAGGACAGTTTGCAATGGACACCTTAGGTGTGATAATTTGAATTGCAGACACTTTCTTCAGTCTGGGGTTCATAATCAAAGCGAATGGGAGGGTCTGGCGGAAAATCCATTTCAGCCTGGGACTGCCCCTCCACCGGCAAACACTTTCGTCTGCAAATTCTGCAACTTGTGCCATCCTGCTTGGCGCTCTGCGGAGCAAGAATGTACTATGTTGTCCACCGTTTGAAAACAATGACAAGAGCTTGTGTGCATTTCGGATTCCATAACCATCCTGTCTCGAAGGGGGATTACAGGGAGAGTGTTGAGACAGTATCGAGGTTGATTAAACAGGAGTTCGGAGAAACCCATCCGCAACAACATCTGCAATTGCTCTTGGCGCAAGCAAGTCCTTCTTGGAAAGCCATATTTTGAGTGAAGGGGATTCTGTGGGGACTAAACTTGACGGTGCAGCATTGGACTTGGTCATGGATCATTTCTCCACTTTAAGTTCACCGAACATTCGGCATCAGATCAATGCATTGAGAATGGGCTCTGGGATCAGAGGCTACATAGACAATATTTTGGAATTGAAACGAGTGAGCAAGTACGATTACATCCAGGACAATGTATTCCCAGGTCAAGGTGCCATCAAAGTTTTTCTTTTCAAAATGTCGACTGTTGGGGAGGGCAGTGGGGTTAGCCTCGTGAAGCGGATGCAGAAGACTGGGACTTGCAGAACTGTTTTCTTATGTTTGATCATGTGAAACGAGTGAAGGATTGGACAACAATGGCTTGTCATGTCTACGATCCAGTGTACCAACGAGTTATGACAATTGCAGTTTGTGACATGCAATCCGAGGATACGGAATCCCAGAAGCTCATGTGGAATTCCCTGATACGTGTCATGGGCTGCCATCTCCAAATTTTGCAGGTTTCATGGCGGATAGTGCTCAAGCAAATTTCAATGCTGTTCGTATTGTCTTCGGATCGGGCGACCCAAAAGTTCCAATGCGAGGAAGAGAGCGTACATGTCTATTCCATTGGACACAATCTCTGGAAAAACATACAAAGTCGGACATCAAACCAGAGATGCAGACTCAGCACCGTAAATTGTGCAAAGAGTACAAAGATGCTAGAACAATGAAGGAGGCGGACACTTTGTTCCAGACAATTCGTGCCTGGTGGTTCTCTTCTGGAGCTGCATCACTTGAGAGTATGAGAGCATTGGAAGATTGGCTGGCGTTTTGGCACTTCCGGTATAGACAGTGGGGAGCAGCCATGCCATTGGTACGAGGCTTATATTTATTGCTTTTTCATACATTTGCTTTCCATTTTTTGTGTCCTCGCTTCTTTATGTTGTTTTCTGTTCACTGTTTTGAAGTGTGGTTCTGCACTTTGCAGAACATGTCCATTGAGGAAATGGCGGACATGCCATCTTGCAATTTGGCAGAAACTGTGCACAACGCATGGTTGCAGCAGTCTGGGAAACGAGGTCGGGATTTTATGTGGCACAACAGATGATTTGATACGTGCCTTGCAACAACAAACCGATACCGTGATTTCTTACGAGGTGGGGTTGGTGGCAAGGGTCCGGACAAATGGGAGTTGATGTTGCGTGCTGCAAACAGATCTGGGGATCCAATCAAGATAGCACGGGCGGTGAGCATGTATGCCCAGGGAACGCCACTTGTTTCTAGAGTTCCACATCTTGAAGGGAGGAGAGATTCGGCTCCTGTAAGAGGAAATTGAACACTCCACCTGGTTTGGATTCAGATTCCCACAGGGCAGACCGTGATAACTTCTCGAAGCCTCGTGTTCCCCTGCATGACAGCTCCATGTCCGGAACCTCCATTGTGGAGGAACCTCCAACACGACGGCAAGCTCCAGCATCAAACAGTGCCACTGAAATGGTGCAAGAGAGAAACAACCCCCTTGATGTGCTTGAGTCCGCATGCCCCGACCACGTTTGGCACATAGAACGCACAAGTGTAGGGTCTCGTGTGAAATGTACAGCGATCAGGGCAACTAATTTGAGAAGTGCACTTCATCTATATCCAGAGGCAGTGCCCGAACTCCTGCTCCGACTTTCACGGCTTGATGCGTCCATACGGTCAACCAGAAGCCAAGAACCACAAGTTCTGGTTCTGCGCAGATGATTGTGCCAAATGTGTGCATGGATCTATGCGTCCTTCCGTAGTGATGAAGCCATCTCCTCCAACCGTTTGGCCCGTGAAGGTGGGAACACATCTCATCTTTCAGGAGATTGAAATGCTGGAGGAGGCAGGTTTTCCCTTGCGAGACAACCCCAACTCCATGCATGTGCTACTACTTCTGCGTCCTCCCGGGTCCCCCCGGCAAATCCTGACTTGTGGCCAACCAAACGAGATGGAAAGCTCGTTCGGCGTTTCCCTCCAACCGCTGAACACTTTGGCAAAGTGGAGTCCGCAAGAATGCTCCAAGCTCGTGTTGGAAGCACCACGGAAGTACCCGATCCAGGATATGGTCGGGTATTCCCAATCATCACTTCCACATCTGCTGTTCATGACAGGACCTACGACATCACGGTTTCCAATTTCCCCAATTGCACATGTCCTGATTTGTGAATATGCTATCAACCAGTTTGGGCAAGAGAGGTAAATTCATACCCTGCAAACATTTGTATTTCATATTTTGAAGAGGATGGTTTGCGATCCCAAACGTGACAACTTCATTCACCAGGCCACTATGAGTTTCAACGAGGTCGATACTCTTTTGCAGCGGGATACAACACATGGGTAGCATCAACTATGCAATGTGGTATGTGGACGACCATGATTTGAAATGTGTAATTCACATCAATTCGTCGGCGGTGCAATGATATGGCCTCCAACTATACGGAGTGAGCTCTGAGTGACAACTTTTAGGTAGTGCACATTTGTCATTGCACCGTTCGAAGTCTACATGTCTTGCTGTCGCTATGCACTACAATCATCTTTTGAAGATGATCCGAACTCTCATTGTTATTTGAGGAGGGAGGAAGGTCTTCCCATGGCAGCCTTTATGGCGCACACTTTGTGAGGATATTTTTTCGTCCTCGTAATTGTAAAAGTGAAACAAGCATTTGTAATGGCCACCAATGTTGGATGCTGCAATTGTAGGCCTCAACGCTCCTTCTTGATTCTATTAAGGCAAGATTCCTGCATTAAGCCACGGTATAGGACATCACGGTTATGGCGGCGCATGTTCATGCTGCGTGGAAGATTGACGGACAGTGACAACTCATCATTTCCACCACATAAGCATGCTGACATGACGCTCACACCACGTCAGAGTGTGTTGCAGGATACGCACGTCACTCTGAGTGAGCATACGCTCGCGCGCTCACTCCATTGCGTCGTTGGGGTGGAAGGGCCTGCAATCTATGGAGAAAGATTGTAGGCCGACCTGTGGTCTCGATTGCAAATGGACACATGCAAACTCTGCACCTAGGATCTGAGATGGAATTGTGCTCCTGGCGCCAAGCATTGCTTGGAGAAAAGTGACTGTAATGGTTCCAAATTCTTTTCCCCACCAGGAGACAGGGACACTAGGTGCCCAGAACTCACAACCTTGATGGTAGCAGGGCTGACGACGGTGTCAAACAACCACTTTTTGGTCGGGGGATGCCGCAGATGTATTTGCTTGCATTTGGCGTGAAGGCGGACGGAGGCCGCCTTACCTTTAGTCAATCTGTCCAAGGCAGTGGCTGCAAAGTGAAACTTGGGGGAGTGGATAACCAGACCTAGGTACCGGTATGATTTGACAATCTCAATTTCCTGCTGGTTGAAGATGAATCTACGATCAGCTTGGCCATTGAAGACCATGATCTTGGTCTTGCTAAGATTGACTTGCATCCCATAGTCTTTGCAGAACTGTTCCAAAATTTTGAGATGGCGTTGCAGAAAGACTGGGGATTGTGCCAAAAGGGCAACATCATCAGTGTAGAGGAGATCTGATTGGGCAGAAAATGAAGTTTGGCATAAAACATCCCTGAACATGTTTTCAATTTGTGACATGGGGGAGGACATCGTGGAAAAACCTTCATGTCTACCACTGTGTGCAGAGGGACTAGTTTTTAGGTCAAGGAAATGTTGCTTTGTCACGTCATTGCACCTGCGTTGGAGTACGCATTTGCTATATGCGTTGATAACTCCAACGAGGCTAGGTCTGCAATATCCTTTCAATTGAATTGTGTCTGCACCTGTATTTACCAACATTGAGAGTCTTTAGGCCTTTTTGGGCTCCGTTGCTGGGCTCCGCCATACAGCCATTTGCTGATTGTGTGAATAGATGTCCACGGATATGTGCAAAACCCGGATGGATGTTCTGTTTCCTGGTACGTTCATGTGGTACTGATGTGAACCCGCCCACATTCTGTTTCTTCACCAATGAATGGGCTTACATGTTATGAGGACATTTTGTCCCTCTCCTTTTCAGTTTTTGGCACTTGCGCTGCAGGGGAGTGGGTTTGAGGTCAGCCAATCCATAGTTGTGGTTGTGGGATGGTTTGTGCTCTGGTGATGTTGTGTTCAGTAGGACTACAGCTGATGCACCTTGTGTGTGGGATGTTTTTGGCAGCGAAAGGGGAGTGAAGCTGCAGCAAAGCACTCACAGCCACCACACAATGCCAATCAACACCAATCTTGGCACCCACCCCCTGCCGGATGGTCTCCACAACAGAGTGCACCATGGGGAGCCCCCCCTGCTTCGGGGTCGTGGCGCTGGCTTCCTGATGTTGCCACGTCACAATGGGGGCCTCCCACATCTCCATACGGCCCTCCCCCCTCCGGCACACATCAGTCACCCCCCACAACGTATGCGGCGCTGCTCCAGAGCATGGGGGCAGGAAACGGACATCAGAGCTGAGGAAGGAACAACACCATGCCATGAAACAATGGGAAGGAGATGGAGAGGGAAGGGTGGCTGCAGGGCTAAAGTGCCACAAGGTGGAGGTGCATGGAAATGGAGTCATCAATGCTGGCTGCGAAGGTAAGGAACACTGGCAGCGTGATTTGCGTGGCCTGGCATTGCGTTACCTTGACTCAAGCGTACAAGACATTGACCAGCAGTCCCAGAGTGCCATGTCAACAGTAATAGAGGGCATAAATAGAATGTACGAGTACACACCTATCCCTGCCAATCGTGATTTTATAGTGAAGCAATGTGGGAAGATAATGAAAGGAGAAAGAGCAAAACTGAAAGATAAATGGGCGAAGACTGGTGTGAGGCCAATGAACATTGAACCCGCCTATTGGGATAAGCTTGTTGCCTACTGGGAGTCCCCTCGTGGACTTGCAAAGGCTGAAGGGATGAAGCAAGCACGTGCTTGTGTCACGAACCCCTCGCGTTGGGGCCGGGTAGGAGTTGCAGGCCAAGCAGCCCGTTTGGTAATCTCCTCACCCCCTTCTCATTGCTCTTATGTTGTGGCATGTTCTGATGGAAGAGATACCCACGAGTGGGTTTTATTGCTTGTGCAAAATTAGTTGTTATGTGATATGCAGGGTAGTGCTTTGTCCATATGCTCCTGGCATTTTGTACTGACAGTGTGTGGATGGGCAAATACAGAAAAGACGCAAAGCGCGGAGCCCGTCACTGTCCGAGCTCGGGGCGGAGTGCAAGAACGCTGCGACTGGCACCCCATCAGAGTCTGTTTTGAGCCAGGTATGTTTTGAAGTCCGGTTTCCATTCATGAATCTGTTGTTGTACTAAGATTTGGTGGGGTATGTGGGGCCCCCACGCATGGTACAGGAGGGGTGTTATGCCAAACCCAGCCATCTCCGAATGCCTGAAATCCTGCACATTCGCCTCTTCTTCTGGTTTTTAACAGTACGGGTGGGTGTTTGTATGCGTAGGGAGCGGGGAACTCAATGGCAGCCCGCATCGGGGCCCTGGAGAGGCTTGCGGCTCTCTCTGCGGAGCGGGAGAGGGGAATGGAAGCACAATTGAAGAAGATAGTGGAACTCATGATGGGGCAAAAAGGGGGTGTGACGGGTGGCATTATGGAAGACCCCCTGCTGCGACCATTGTACCTGACAAGGAGGAAGTAATTGTAGTGGGTAGGGATGTGACAGAGGTCCAGGCTGTTGTTGATGATATTCACAGTGGGGGGCAGGGTCCACTCGTTGAAGAGGGAGAGGTCCAGCAAGTTGGTGGGGATGACATGGACGATGGGGGGGTCATTGCTCATGATGGGGGAAAAGGGGAAGCTGTAGGGGGAGAGGGTGGTAGTTTGCCTGGTCCAGGCTGCAGGGGGACCGAAACTTTGCCCTCCGGGTGACTGTTGTCTCCCAACCCACTGAGGTGAGACCCCGTGACACCCCTTCAAAAGCTCCTTTCATAGAAAAGTCGAAACTAATTGTTCTAGACCTGAACGGGATCCTGTGCCACTCTATTCCTAACTTTCAGCCCAACCCAAGGCGTCATTGGCCATGGGTGTTGACCACCAACAAGTATGTTTTCCCAAGGCCCCAGGTTGCGAGTTTTAAACCTTCTCTTCCGGTATTTCTACGTTGGGATATGGTCCTGTGCTTCCAAGGGGAATGTTGCAGACATCTTCAAAGTGGTGATGTAGGGGTCAAGGGTTCTCCCCTCTTTGTGTGGTCACAAGAGGAGTGTGACCCCTTGACAGAGCCACACCCCACAAAAGGGCCTGCCGTACAGAACTTACAGAAGAGACTGTCGAGGGTGTGGTCGGAATTTTTTGGATTTAACGAATCCAACACCCTCCTAGTGGATGATTCACCACACAAGGGGAGGGGAACTCCCCTTTGAACATGGTCCATCCATTGTCGTTTGATGTCACTGGCAATGTCAGTGAGGGGCCCGATTCAGACTACCTTTTAGAAACAGTCTGGCCCTACTGCCAAGATTTGTTTTGCTCCAAGGATGTGCGTGTCTTCACAAGCACGCGGAAGCTGACCCCGACTGGCAGCTTGAATGTGGGAGAGGATGGGGTCGTTGGGGGAAGTACTTCTGCGCCCATGCAGGTGAAACTAACCTTACTGTTTGCAACATGACATCGAAGCCAAAGTCCATGTTTGTTTTGTTCCCCCGGATGCCCTCTCACGCAAGGCTGGCACTATATGTTTTGCAGGGACCACATGTACAGGGAGTGGCAGTGGGGTCGAATGTGAAGAAGGTGGGTCCTGCGCCTAGGACCATAGTGCTACGGCAGCAGCATTCCGGATTTCCCCCCCGGCATGAGGAGGCAGCGCCCAAGGTATGGTTGTTCCCAGCCCCTCTCCGCAAACTTACTTGGTTGGTTTCCTTTATGGATACACTTCCTGAAGCGTTGCAATGTGTATTCATTGCAGGTGAGCAAGAGGAGTGGGCTGTCCCCGGCACCATCATCGTAGCAGGACGTGGTTCCCCAGGCATGCATTCATGGCTCCTTGCTTTGCCTGGCTGGTTTTTAGTAGGGTTATTTTTGCCAGGAAGTTGTAGTGTGCAGGGTCTGAGCAGGGTGTTTGTTAGCTTGCTCCGTGGAGGTGTGTTTATACCATTGCAACCACCAGAGTTCATGTTATTCTTATCCGTCTGACTAAACCTCTTTTTGCTGCTGCAGTTGAAGACACGTGGGCAGCTTTCCTCAATTGCCACCCTCAGCGACGAGCTTCGCTTCAAGGTACGTTGGTATCCGTGAATTTGCTGCTGATTCAGTATTGTGGCAACCAAGATCGTTTCCATGCCCAGCTGCGCTTGACTTTCACCCTGTCATTGCTATGTTTGTTGCTGAGTGGACCCTGATGTTGGTGTCTGCAGATATCAGATCCTGTGTTTCTCCTGAACCCCCATGACAAGCGGTCAAAGACAGCCGCCGCCAAGGCGGAAGTGGTGGGAATAGCCGGGGTTGACAAGTTCCACTGCAAGGACATTCGATCCGGGTGGTACAAGGTGAAAGTCCACGAGATCATGCTTCCAAGTGTTACATTGCCTTGCCCAAATGTGGACGATGCCCCCCCCCCAGACCACACTAGCGCACGTGAAAGGCACGGTGACTCTGTGGCCAAAGAAGAGTATGAGGAAAGGTGAAAGTATCAAGTGACATTTCATGTTTGTAGTCCCTGTTGGGTGTGTAATGATACTCATAGAAGTGTGTATGATACTCACGTTACCAGTTTTGAACATTTGGGCCATGACAGTTTAAGTGATGTCCGGCAACCATGTATGTTGGCATTTAGTCTTGCTCATATGCAGGTGTGCCGTGACGGTCTCTAATTTGAATGTAATATCACATTTCCTGACTTGTCGTCGTGTCCGTCCACCTTCTATGTGTATGTGTGATGGTCTTTGGTCTCCGTGCTGCCTCATCTATTTGGTTCATTAGCGTGATGTTGTGCATGCATCGTGGTCTGTGTTCTGAGTCTTGCATAATATCATTGCTTCTCAATTCCCCCTGCATATGGGTGAACCACTAAAACCAGTAGAATGCATCAGAACCATATTTTCAGCTTAGAATGCAGGTCAGTTGGAAACTCACACAAACCACTACAAGCGCTCATTTTTCGTGCTTTCCTACTGTAGTGCAACCAACTAGCATAGTGGCAGCGGAGTTGGCCAAAGCAGTCCCGAGATGGCACAAGCACTCTGCGTCTTTCCACTAGCAGTCGTACCCATCACTGCCATTGCGTGGGGACGACGACACGCGTCGACCCACACACTCTCCACGTGGTCCCCGTGGATTCGTCTGCCGGAAGTTGTGCAGTCGACTTCGCCAGTGGCTGTTGCGACGTCACATGCAGCACTCCAAGTGATGTGGCCGACTGCGATGTGGCGTCTTGGGCCCGTGGTCACGCGGCAGCATTGCCGCTCGTCGCGGCGCCGCCACATCGGCATCCACGTCCGCATCCACGTCCGCGTCCATGTGTCACCGCGCCCCGGGTGAGTCAGTCCACTCATCCGGAGGGAAAAGTCAAAGTCAGCCCAAAAGGTCAGACACACGGGCGGCCCGCCTGGTTACGCCACGTGGTTCTTCAGCATTAATCGCATTAATCGCTGAGTAGTTGTTCGCGCGTCTGCGTCCTTTACCACTCCAATCATTGGATGTCCAACGCAACTACCACGTCTGTTGTAACTTCCAGTCGATCCCAGTTTTTTGACTTTTACGACTCAAAATGAGTCGTTACCCCAGTGGTAAGTGACACGAATGCTTCTAGTGTGGGGGAGGTGCACATTGTGAGTGTCATCACGGAGTTACCCAAGGGTTTTGAGGGGAGTATGGCTACAGGCAGTAACAATGAGAGTGGGTTCACAAGACGAGGTATTCGGTTCAGACCACCTTCACCTCCACCCTCAACTAGTGCAGAGTCAAGACACAGACTCGGAGGCTTCATCAACAGGTGTGCAGTTTCATTCGCCATTGTTGTGGGACGACATGGAGGAGATGTATGGAGCTACCAAGGGGCCTCGTAGGTACTCTGGAGCTGTGGGCACAATTGAGCTGGATGACTTTATCCAGGAGTTCGACAGCTGGTGTGATTTGCAACAGATGCACAATCCACAGCTGTTCACCCCATTCATGGCGTAGAAAGGACTGTTCCAGCATTTGGAAGGCCCGCCTATGGACGATTACCACGAGTTCAGGCGAGGACATGAAGTGGAGGATGTATTGGTCACCTGACTACGTCTCCATTACTCGAGGCACGACGCGACCAGTAGCTGCATCAGCACCAATATCTCCTACTGCCAGCACTAGTAGTGCAACAAGTAGTGCCGGTACTTCTGCAGGTGGTGACAGTTCAAAAGGTGCTACTACTCCTCCTGCCACGACTACAACACATGTGCCTACATTCAACCCGGTGGTGGAGTTCTTCCAGGAGTTACGGAGGAACTACCAAGGTGTACGGACAGAGAAGCTGCGAAGTTTGCAAGACTTCCAGCGCAAAACCAGTGAGAGCCTGCGAGAGGCGTACACTCGTATGAGGCGCTTGATAAGTGTGACCCAAGGGGTTACTGAAGCTCAAGCAATCCAGTTATGGTATGGAATTTTGGACAAGGAGCTCAGGAGAAGGGTGCGGGATGCAACCCTGTTACAAGCAGCCCAACCCACATTAGCAGATGTGTTTCTGCTGGCTGAGCGGATTGAGCTCAACATGGTGGAGGAGCGAGTTGTTACCATTGGATTTGGCAAAGACATGCCTGCAAGAGGTGCAGCTGCCAGCCCACAGGCACAAGGGACTGCCCAACAACGTGGTCAGGGGGGCAAGGTTTTCCAACCCAAATTTCATGGAGCTTACAGAGGACCTCAGGTGCAAAGGCCAGTAGCATCCTTTGCAAGCCAACAGTAACCATGAGTGATATGTTGGACATGTGGAGGACCCCATGTCAAGAGAGATTGCCCAGAGAGTGGCAAAAGGCCGGCACCGTCACAGCCTGCACAGTTGCAGTGTGGGCATTGTGGCAAGTATGGGCATGGAGATGCCCAGTGTTATGACTTGCATCCTGAGTTGCGCCCAGGCCTGTTCCAATAGAACAATGGTGGCCGGGGGCAAGGTGGACCAGCCCAGAGAGGACGAGGTGGCCGGGCACGAGGTGTAGGCCAAGGGCAAGCTCAACATGGCCAAGTACGCGGAGGTCAGGGTGTTGACCAAGGCATGGCCAACCGGCTTCAGCAGCTAGAGCAGAGGCTCACTGCCATGGCTACAGCTCAGGTGGTACCGGCTCCCAAGCGGGATGGTCCACCTCCTGCTCTTGAGGGAGGAAATATGGGAGGCATGGGATTCATGTGCGGAGCAGCACTACCACTAGAGCAGGTGGAGTCTGCTGCAGCCGTGACTCGAGGAGCAGCACGAGTTCCTGAGCCACGAGGTGCAGAGGTGGAATTGGATCCACAGCGTGGGGAGGCAAGCCATCAGGCGAGGCATCCTCAGTCATTCACATTGGCGGAGACAGTGTCGACGCCATCCATGGCACCTAGTTCTCGCCCGACTGTTACCGAGGCGGAGGTTACTATGCCATTGGGGAGAGCTACACGTGCATCACTGACACCTGCTACCAAGGCTAGTGCAGCCGGTGTGTTATTGGGGGCAACCACCTCTGTGTGTCAAGCCCCACTGTTCTCGGCAACCATGATTGCGACGCCGGGGATAAGACCAGCTGCAATGTTCAGACTAGCAGCAACACTCTGTGAGAGTGGGGAGGTCACTTCATCTTCTGCAAAGTTACTGGAAGGTGTAGTGGCAGAGGGATCCTCGGATTTGAGGGTCAAGACTGCCACGGCTGCACCATGACAAGCTGCAGCTGCCAGGTTGACGGAGCTGCCAGCTAGGCCAGCCTTTGAGCGCGCCATGGTGACACCTGGAGTTGTCTTGTTAGACAACCGGGATGGCACTTTCTCTTTGAGTGGACCGGCAGGCAAGAAGTACCGGCCACTGCGGGTCTTGTTGGACTCGGGAGCTCAGCCACTGATGTTGGGCAGAGCTGCTATTGCAGGTTTGGGCCTCATGGAGGCGGATATGGAGCCTTGTCATTTCCAGATACAGACATCTCTGGGAGGATCAGAGTAGGCTCGGGGCATGACACGGCGTGAGTTGGCCATTAGACTGCAGCCGGATCATCCTATAGATGGCTCGGTGATGCGAGCCAAGGCCATTGTGACAGACGCGGTCTCTTACGATGTTCTTGTTGGTGGGGTAGTGTTATATCCCATGGGTTTCACCCTGGACTTTTGGGAGGAGTCAACATCCTACAGGCCTGGATGGCAGTCAGGGGATGGTCGTCGTGCACAGCTCCATGTGACATTTCATTGGGGGTATTGCGGTTGCGCAGTGGGGCAAGATGCCAACACTAGCCGCTTTTACAGCTGCAGTTAGTTGGCCTGGAGAGTTGCTGGAAGGCAATGCCCATGCAGAGGATGTGCCACCTCCAGCAAAGCAGGATGACATGCATGGTACGGCGGAGTTGTCTGCCATGGTTGCTCACACTCCATTGTGGGGTACGAGCAAGGATTTGCAGTAGGCTGCTGATGGACGGGTACAACAAGCCTGGGTAGAGGCCTTCGTACCGTCAGGAGAAGAGGAGAGTGCGGTGATTGCACGAGGACAACCTCAGTTGTCGCCATTGGACACCACACCTCTTGTGTGGCAGTGCCCGGATGAAGGCATATGCCTTCTGGACTTGTTTGGCGGGATCAGCATTGGATTGGCTGCAATACTGCAGGCAGGTGTACGAGTTCGACGTTACCTGTATGTGGAGAGGGATGAGACTGCACGACACGTCTCACTGCGCCATGTTGCTCAGTTGATATAGCAGTACCCTGATTTGTTGTCAGTGTCTGCAGTTCGTGGATACCAACAAGCCTTGCCAGCAGACATTTCGTTGCTGGGGGCGCAGGATTTGGAGCAAGTTGGCTCCATTGATATGGTAGTGGCAGGTTGGCCCTGCCAAGGGCATTCATCAGCCGGGCATGACAATGGATTGCGAGACTCGAGGACGGGTCTGTTTTGGGAGATGGTGCGGATTTTGCGCCACTTGCAGCTTCATCAAGCTGTATCTCCAGCATACATCTTGGAGAATGTGCCACTGATGGGTGATTCTCGGGCCAGGGTGATGGCCAGTGTGCATCAAGTCCGGTCGTGGCTTGGGTCAGCAGTGTTGCTGGATGCAGCTGCAGTGGGGTCACGGGCTCATCGTCCACGGCTATGGTGGACTAACTTGATGCCACCCGCACTGCTCAAGCGTGCATTTGATGGGGTGCAACGGCCATCACACCTCACAGTGGATAACATTTTGGACACAGGGAGGCAGTCTCAACGTGGGAGACACGATGACCGTTTGCCTTTGGCAGTGGTCAACAGGGTGGGTCAACCACGAGCAGCATTACCTACACTGCTCAGACTTCCAGGATCCCATGCTTTTCGGGATGGTGGACCTGGCCTATTGTGGGATAGCCAGTTGCAACAATTAGTGGAGCCCAATGCTGACGAGCGCAAGCGGGCGATGGGTTTTACCACTGGTACCACTGCGGTGCCATCTCTTTCTGAGGCATCACGTCGTCAGGTGTTGGGGCAAGCAATGGATCTCAATTGCTTGACCTGGATTATCAGCTTGGTTATGGCTGAGCAGCGCAGAGTACGGAGTACACTTCCCATGATGGTCTCCCTTCCTACCGAGATGGTACAGGCAGCGAGTGGGGGCGAGCAGGTGAGGACCACAAGGTGTAGGCCGCATCCATGGCACACGTGGGAGCTGCTCGAGGTTCAGAAGGAGTTGGCAGCCAAGGCGGCAGTGATGGATCAGGTTGGGAATTTTTCTCGGGTTGAGGAGGTCCTCAAGGATGGGATGATGGGGCAGGGTGAGACATTGTCACTGACAAAGGGGGCAGTGGTCACTGCTCAAGAGGTTGTAGCATAGCAACCACGGGACGAGTCTTCTACCTCTAAGCCTGCTGGACTCAAGGTTGTAGTCACGGAGGACAACTGGGAGCCTGATGTTGGACCTATAGTCACCGGAGGAGAGAGACGACGTATACGGCGGTTCTTGAGGGCTTACAAAAACTGCTTTGCCTTCAGTTTGAAGGACTTAGGAGCACTGAAGGGTCAAGAGATTTGCATTGAATTGGCTACTGACACGCCAATCTTTTGGAGATCCTATAGATACAGTGACATGGCGCAAGTACTAACTAGTCTTAGTTACCAAAAGCTCTTGATTCACATAAGATAAGAACTCAAGACCTTTGGGAGGCTGGTTTGGTGGAGCTATCTGGGGGAGAGTATGCTTCAGCCACAGTGATGCCAGCCAAGAAGGATGTCTATGGCAATTGGACGGAGAGACGTATGTGCGGTGATTACCGGCCTGTAAATTGTCAGACCAAGTCCGATAGGTATGCCATGCCGACACCAGAGGAGATCTTTGATGCCATTGGGCATGCCAAGGTCTTTAGCACTTTGGATTTACGATCCGGATATCACCAGTTGCCGATCAAGGAGGCAGATAAGCAGAAGACGACATTCTGGGGGATCAATGAACACGGGAAGGATTGCCTATACCAGTGGCGGTTCTTACCATTTGGGCTTAAGAACGCTCCGGCAGAGTTTCAGAGAGTCATGGACAGGATTCTAGCAGGGGTGGAGTTTGCTCAGTGCTACATAGATGACATCATCATCTTTAGTGCTACGGTGGAGGAGCATGAGAGACACCTTCAGGGGGTATTTGAGCGCTTGAGGGCGCACGGATTGAAGTTACATCCGGGAAAGTGCAAGTTTTTCCACAACCAGATTGAGTATCTGGGTCACATGATATATCCTGGAGGATTGGGGGTACAGCAAACTAAGGTAGAGTCCATTGCACAGATTCCACGCCCCACAGATGTGAGCCGAGTTCGAGCTTTCATGGGGTTAGCAAACTATTATAGACGGTTTGTTAAGGGATTTAGTGCCATTGCAAAGGCTCTAACCAAACTGACCAAGGTGGACCAGGAGTGGCAGTGGGAAGATGAGCAAGAACAAGCTTTTCAAGAGCTCAAGGCAAGGTTGACCTCGGCGCCCGTCTTGAGACGACCTATCAGGGGGCGTCCTTTTTAGCTGCATACGGATTGGAGCATGTTGGGGCTTGGAGCGGTGCTCACACAGGTGGATGATGAGGGAAGGGAGTTCGTAGTGGCTTATGCTAGCCGCTCGAACAATGCTGCAGAGTCTAAATATAGCTCATATGAGGGAGAATGCTTAGCTGCAGTGTGGGCCGTGGCACACTTCAGGTGCTATCTATACGGCAATCTCTTCACCCTTGTCACGGATCACCAACCACTCAAGTGGTTGATGGAGTCAGACAAGCTTACGGGGAAGCTTGTACGGTGGGCACTCATCCTCCAAGAATATGACTTTCAGGTTGTGCACCGACCGGGTTTGGTCAATCGCAATGCAGATGGGTTGAGTCGCAATCCATGCACGAGCCAACAGGATGACACTGGAGCTCGGTGGCATGGTGAGACGGACGAGGAGATGGTGCCCGGATGGCATGCATCTGTATTTCTGTGTATCTTGGCAGCGGAAGGCCAGGTTGGACCTGCAACAGGGATGACTATAGATCAAGTGTTTGAGGACCCTGAGGCCAGCAATGAGCAAGGTGGCGCCAAAGATATACATGAGGATTCAGTTGTGTTGGACTACCTCCGCACTGGAGACACTGCAGCCACTGTGACTGCCAAGGAGAGGGATCAGATCCTACAATGAGCCAAGAGGTTCAAGTGGGAGGGGACACACCTGCTCCGAGTGTGGGAGGATGGTTGAGTGAGGATTGTGCCTCACCTAACACAGCGGGCACGGTTAGTGCGGCATGCCCATGAGGAGTTGGGGCATTTTGGGGTGCGACGCACTCATAGTCTACTGCAGGGGCAGTATTGGTGGCGTGGTATGCACACAGAGGTGCAACAATTTGTGGCTAGGTGCATGGTGTGTGACAGGGTGCGTGCTTCATTCAACGCCCCTACTCCACAATTGCACCCTCTTCCGATCATGGGATTGGGCTACAGGTGGAGTCTTGACTTCGCAGGGCCATTGCCACTGACCATGCGTCACAACAAGTACGTTTTGGTGATGGTGGAGCACTTCTCCAAGTGGATCGAGTATGCGTTCTTGGATTGTGTACTTAGCCGCTTTGGTGCTCCAGCTGAGGTACTCACGGACCAAGGGAGAGAGTTCTTGGGGGAGTTTCAGGCTTTGTGTGACAAGGCCTTGATAGACCACCGTACCACTTCTCGGGATCATCCTGAGGCCGATGGCTTGGCAGAGAGAGTTGTTCAGACAATAAAGAAGGGTTTGCGCAAGTATGGCTTGCAGAAGGGACACCTAGGAGATTCGGAACTTCAATTACCCTGGTTAGCCATGGGCTACAGGTTCAGCAAGCAAGCATCACTTGCCTCCTTCTCACCATACTTTCTTCTCTTTGGCCGAGAGCCGGATTTGCCTACATCCATTCGTAGAGAAGCTGCTACAGTTCTTAATCTCGACGATCCGGACGTGTGGGCACGTGCATGTGATCAGCGTGCAGAGTTGTTCAAGAAAGTCATGCCAATGGCTTTCGAGAACCTTGCCATTGCACAACATCGTGATACGTTGAGGTATGCTACCATACGTGGTGGAGGCTTCGTCCTGGGGTTCGGAGATTCAATCCTGGTGACTATGTCTATCTGCAGCAGACTGCTCTTATGACCTTGGATGTGACTGCAGGACGTGTTATTTTGAGGGTTTGAGAGGTCTTGCCCTCAGGCGTCTTGATCTTGGAGGGTCGGGATGGCATAACTTGGAAGGACCATGTGCGTAATTGTGCGCCATGTCACCTTCCAAATGTCGATGGCAGGATTGACCCAAACCTGACAGTGGTATCTGCAAGTTTGAAGTGCATGTTGTGTGGGTCTGCTAGAGGGGCAGCCACCATGCTGGTGTGTGATCGATGCTCTAGAGGTTGGCATATGGGATGCTTGACTCCACCTCTTTGAGATGGTTCCGGATGGGGATTGGTTATGTCCACATTGCATTGGATAGTGGGAGTGGATACAACCATGGAAGGCTAACAAGAAATGCAAGGCCAAGCTACTATGAGACCTTGAACACACGAGATCTTGGCTCAAGTTCACAGATTGCAAGACGACGACTAACGATGGGGCTACTCTTGTACCCGGCCTCTTGGTCTATAGAGTTTGAGTACAATAGGGACAGTGATAGAGGACTTAGTACGGCTGTGGCTATTACATCTTGTAACTATCTGGAGTTAGAGGGACCTATCCACCAGCTAGGGGGGCGATTGTGGCAGACTACTTTATTGTGCATATATGTGTGGTGTAGTTTGGACAGCGATGTAGTTGTGTAGCGATACGTATGCGCACGACAGCTGTCAAGTTAAATAAACACAGTGTGAAACTAACTAGAATAAAACTAGTTATTTGTATTTAACACTTGGATTTAGTTCAAGTATTAAGTCAGGTGTCAAGTTTGAGCTTGACACCTGAACCATCTTATCTTCACGAGAGCGTCAGTCGCGCAGGTCATCTCTCTCGAGTTGAGCCTGCACGACCGAGCTCCTTCACGCTTTAGAATCTGAGTGTGCTATGTAGGGAGAATAGGTTGTTGTGGGGTGGAGTCCCCATAGCTTGGGGTGCCCCTGGCTCGACTTCTATTTTAAAGAGTGATGAGTGATGGTGTTGGTTTTCATGTTTCTTGTGTCAACAGTGTGTTTCTAGTTTTCAATCATTGTGGCAGACTACTTTATTGTGCATATATGTGTGGTGTAGTTTGGACAACGATGTAGTTGTGTAGCGATACGTATGCGCACGACAACTTTAAAAGTGACATATTCATCCTTTCAGCTACAGTGTGATTTCTTCTCAGGTTGGTTGGTACAGAGTTTCGCCGTGCGAAATTATCCATGGGCGAGGACCTTAAATTTGAGGTGAAGCCTCCCCACCCACTCTCGCGCCTGTTATGTACTAGGTAGCGCACTGGAGCGCGGCCGCTACAGGCCATAGCAGGAGCTGTGCATCATAAAGTGATTTGCTGAGTAGGTCTTTCAGCCTTGTCACATCATAAAGGACACACGAATGACACAAAATACGAGATGAAAAGGAGGACACATGCTACAGGAAATAGCAGACCTCCTCGTACGCAATCAAAACCTGCCACGTCATCGTGATGCGCACGGCAGTGCATTACGGAGAAAAAACCACGCCTATAGGGTAACATGTTCATCAAGTATAGGAGCTACTTGTTCTTTATGTGTTAGTTTCGCATAATTATTAGTTTCGTCAATTTCGTTTCGTTGTGGAAATTTCACGGAAATTTGGAGAATATGCCCTTGTGCTGCTCACGCGCTACCCAGCCTCTGCTACAGAAGCTTTGTAGCATTTGCATGGAAAGTGCCATACTACACAACTAACCACTTGTCCGGTTCATGATGATGCCCTTGCCACATGGGTGTTTCCCGCTACTTGCAGTCAATGTCGATGCGTCCGTATTTACTCAAAGTGAAATACTACCTATAATCCCACTCGCAGAGAGATTGATTTATTCAACTAGTTTGCAGCGGTCATACCAAGTAGTCCTCGAAGCCTCTCAAACTTATTTCGCGGCAGAGCTATGATGAGTAGGTTGGCTACCTGATCGTTGATACTGATGTAGAAAAGAGAAATTTCCTTGTTTTCATGCGCCTCACGAATGATGTGATACTTATCAATGTCAATGTACTGCTTGGGTCTACGGTGGAATTTTGGATATTTACTAGTCTGGTGGCCGCTTGATTGTCACTATACAGTGATGTTGGTCCTGCTAGGGGTATCCAAGATCAGCAAGCAATCTCCTCATCCAAATAATTTTCTATGTTGTTAAGTGCGCTGCAACGTAATCTGATTCAGTCGTACTCTCGGCAGTACTGCACCCCTGCTTTTGAGACCCCCACAAGACTGGTTCCCCATTGAGCATTAATACAAATCCGGATCGCGATTTTCTATCATCAAGATCCATATGTCACAATATGCATGCAACACCTGCTTCATACTGCTCCCACTTGCTCATCATCGAGGCCGTTCCCCGCAAATATTTCATGATGCGCCTCAAATTAAAGTTGAGACATTGGGTATCTGAGGGTTGGATGCGAACTTTCCTGTATGCAGTGCGACGGAGTATGAGATGTCGGCTCGTGTCCCAAGTAATTGAATGAACTGCAAGCTCCTGATAATGGACTTTTATGGAAATTTTCTCGAATCCTCCAGGCTTCCATCTCTATGTGCTTGGACAGGTTGGAGACGTTTTGCATAGCAAAGGTGAAAGCGTATTTCCTTGTGGAATGCCCAGGTTTCTAATATCTATTTCTACTATCTTGGCCGCATTGAACATCCCATGCAATGTGTCGAAGAACCTATAGTCATCAATAATCGTCGACATGATATCCACTAACTTTTCACGACAGATGGTGTCGTGACATTTTGCAATGTCAAACTCAATTATCCAAGGGGTTCCCTTCCACTCCCGTTTGACCTGTCCGAGAGCGGTGTGGTTGGATCAGTCAATACTAGCTACCGAGATGTAATTGTCGTAACCATACTTCTTCAGCTTCGACCAGATGTACCTGGACTAATCAATGTGAATTAAATGATCTTCTCTCACTCGCATGATGTGCAGCCCAACATAAACCTCCGGATACCCTGTTGTAATGTGGAAGGTTTTTCCCATGTAAGAAAGGATGTGCTCAATCTGTTCATCCTTAACGCTGCACGTTCTTCCATCATCTACAAAGATGGTAATAATTATACATGGAAGAGAGGTGATGTAATACACACACCCATCAACAACTTATGCCACCAGATTGTACTCTGTGAGGAATGAAGTAAACTTTCGATTTCGGACTCTAGACAAATATTGCCGCAAGCCATATAGTGCTTTGTGCAGCTTACAAGCTTTACCAGCCTCCTCGAGATTCTCAAAACCCATGGGCTGGGTCATATATATTTCCTCTTCAATCTCACCGTACAAGAAGGTTGTACACACGTCAAATTGCGTGATATTTATAATGTCTTTCAACAGCCGCTATGGCAAGCACCACTCTTATAGAATAGAATTTGATTACTGGGCTGAACGTTTCCTTGAAGTCAACCCCTGCCTTAAGACCAAATCTAACTCGAAAGAATGTGGTAAATATAGCAGATGACATAGGGAAGGGTGCAATAGTTGGTCGTACCGTAAGCCACACGCTTGCTCCAGGCCTAGCGCTTGAAGAGAGAAGTTTGGCCCGATGTGTATCCGAAGGAGCATCGGAAAGCATGCTAGAAAACGAGTGCCGACGCGCGCGTTCCAATGATGGTATCATGTAAATGCTTCAGGCCTCAAGTGACCAACTATTCGGAAGGTGGCAGACAAGTTGGTGCTTGTATTGGGAGGAGATCCCGTGCGGAATGAAGATGTAACTTGTTGGAAGGGCATTAAGGAACCATCGGCGATGTGGGCAACCACATCCATGAGGAAATGTCGTTGCTGACACAAAAACTGAGATGCCAAGGCTAGAGCGACTAAGGTCCAGCTACCCAGGAAGGCAGTAGAGTCTGTGACGACCTGAAGGACAACCTAGTCTGGATGAAATTAAAGGGAAGCCTGAATGTCATGCACCACTACTTCACAACCACCTAGGGTAGTGACCCTAAATTGATGCGGAGAGAAGTGAAAAGAAAATACATCTCGAAATTGGATGCAAATAGAGCCACTCACCAAACAATACAGAACCTCCCCCCACTGCTATAGGACAAATCCCACCTGTATTCTAGGAACTACTGGGGTAGATAACTGTCCAATCGCAATGAAAGAACAAACTTGGAACAACTGGGAAAAGCCATCGGTGAGTTTTGTGGATTGAAACAGTCACAAAGATGTTTATACACCGATCCAGATGGACCGACTGCTGCAAGATGAGAGCTACGAGTGAATGTCCGTATAAAAATATTGCGATCTAATTGAAGGTCCCCATCTGTAGGTTCAAATTCCTCCACAAAGAAGGGGAGGATGTTGTTCGCGACAGGTCGACTGCGGTGGGGTAAAGACTCTCCATTAAAGCTTTGATATAAGTATCAGCCAAAGGCAGTGCTGGGGTGAGGAGCAAGAGATTGGGCTACACGAAAATATTCTCCTCCCCGGCCTAGCATAAGACTCCTACGAAGACACATGTGGATAGATGGAGTAGGTTGGCGTGGACTATCGTGAACTATTTGCGCCGCAAGTGCTTGTGCACATAGATATCGTTCGTCCTGTAGGGTTTCTCAGTCCCCATAGAGAATGCGACAAAGACAAGCGTGCGTCTCTCGATATGGAACTCTATTTTTTGAGGGAATATAACATTTTGGGTTTAAATGGACCTTAGAGTGTGTCGTCTTCTTGAAAAGAGGAAGGTTACAAGCATTAACGATGTTCTGGAGGACTTGTGCAAGCAACGGAGTCAGAGTCCATGGCTTTGATAGTGTGCTCCGTTTTATGAAGTTCTTAGTGAACATGACGACCAGTGAATGCTTAGTGATTCTTGCACAACATATGGGCATGGTTCACTAATACACCTCTCTTTTACTGCCTCTAAAACAAACTAAAACAAACTCAAATGTTGTGATCTTATCTACATACATTTCAAAACACATCTATGGTGTCACCATGGTGAATGAGTCAGAGTGGAAATGTATTTATTCTTCAATGAGCAAACACCTTTGTTTAAGGGTTTAGGGTGGGAGAGAGAGAGAAGACTTCGGCCGAAGATGGCGTAACTAAGAGCCACTTCGCCTCACGGCTACTGCCCCCTTTCGGGGGTGGGCCCTATTAGAGGGTGGGAGAGATTTGTACATTGGGTGCACGACTGACTTGGAGACAAGTGCTTTTCCTTATGCACATGAAAGTGCTTCTATGGTTCACACATGGATGTGAGTGGAGCAGATGATGAGGTGCATGCTCCATAGGGGGAACTCATAACCCTAGACAAACAGACAGATGAGCTGTCAACCCAAGACATTCAAGTTGCAGTGGTAAATCTGATTCTATTATGCTACCTGTCTGAAGGATGGATAGATTTGGCAAGATGAGATCTAAGAAAATTGTAGATGTTAGGCATTTGCTTCAATTCATGTGGAAGTGGTAACCCAAGTAGAGGATTTGATTGGGGAATTCGATAGAAAGATGTCTGAATTTGCAAATGGCCATGGAGTTGATAAAAAAGTTGCGCAAAGAAGTCATCAGGCTTCATTTACAGGGCTTTCCATTACTTATGGAAGTTCAAGAACTTCGCACAACATTCCAAACACCGGCAGAACATGCTTCTCAATCAGTGCAAATTCACACAAATTTGTCACATGATGTCCCTCCATATGTTTTGAAGCAATTTCTCACATCTACAACAAGAACTTGTACAAACCTAGCCCACAATCAACATGCTATGTCATTGTCTAGTGTACACACCTGCCCCCTACCAAGAAATCTCTACATGACCAACATTGGTAGAACATAGCACATCATTTCTCTCATGTAATAGGGCACAACGAGAGAGAGTGATCAATCAAAAGAGCAGAATGGAAATGTAGAGAACATGGGAGTCAACGGTGTTACCTACTAGTGGTGCAAGGTAGACAAGTTGTGATTGTGGTGACCAGCACTGCATGTATTTGCAAGGTGAGAAAGGTCTGTGTCTAGTAGGGAGGTTCTTTGTGCAAATGCTTGGCAAATGTCGTATGGTACTTACGTACTTACCAGTGTTGGCCGGGTACCATGTTTTGAGCCCTCTTCCGGTCCTGGTTATGGCCTACTCCTTGAAAAAAATGGATGGCCGGGGCAGGGTATATCAATAGGTTTGAAAAACATATCTGTTACAGGTTCTCATTAAACACATGAATTTTTTCTTGTCCGGTTCTCAATCCACCGGCTATGCCATCTTAAAAATTGCCGGTTCCATGGTACCGGTTATGGGATTCATCCATTTTATATTTTTACTTTCTCTAGCATTTTTGTGTATGTGTGAAAGTACACAAGGGGGCTGTGGCATGGTGGTAAGCCACTCGTGGGTTGGTCTGTGGGTCTCGGGTTCAAACGTTCAACCCCTATAATCTATCTATTGCCTTCAGGCTGCCCCTGTAATACACCAAGTTTATAACTAGCCAAAAGCCCAACTAATTAATTTCCTATTTACTTGGGCATCCTCAATGTTGTGCACCTAATCTCCCCAACCATTGTAAGCGTATGGTTACTAGTAAGACATAATCAGGATATGTCCATCTGCAATAATCTTAACTACCATCACCAACCCCTATACCTATATTATGTAGAACCGCCGCTACGCCATCCCCATTTGCTCCGGATCCTGCTCCTCCGGGTATAACACCCTTATAATCACAATGCGGTTCTCTAGCCGGTTAGGAAGCTGGATGGCTTTTGCCGGTTCCTTCCATAGCCGGTTCCTTGGGGGCTGCACTTTCCGGGTATGCATATGTGCATAACCGGCAGATAACCGCCGGGTATGCATGTCTAGATGCCATACCCGGCCAACACTGGTACTTACCTCGAAATAGGTATCTCCAAATAGGGTGTCATCGCGGATGAGAAGGATGATAGGATTATAAAAGTCTAGTCACGACATTCTTGTGTTGGAAGTCAGTGCGGGGGTTTGCCGACACTCGACATCCCCAAAGCAAATATAAACAAAGCAAAGAAACAGGGCGGGGTTGGGGTCGAGTGGTTTGTTTTTAGTCGGGGAACGTGAGGCAGGGTCGTTGAGCATGTGAGCCTTTGTTCAAAGCCGTGTTGTCTCCTGTGCACACCGAGCAAGCCACCAGTGCAGGTACCCAATTTCTGCCATGGCTTCCAATGCTCTGATGCAGCTCCGTCTCACGATCTCAGCTCGTACTGTGCTGTAGATGGGGGTGGGTCAGACGATGGTGGGCGAGCTTTGAATGTGGCGCTGTGGCGGTAATAAGGGTTGTGTTCCAGAACAATCAGCAGCTCGTACTTCGCTGGGTGTGCGGAGAGGCTCATGCGATCATCGCTGTTCAGACACAGTGGAGTAGGGTAGCATTCAACAGCGTTGGCCAGAAAGAGCATCTTCAAGACCGGGGTTGGTTCTGTCGACAAAGAACTACTTGGAGTTGTGTGGAGACGGTGGAAGGTTATATGGGAGCAGAGCGGAATCGGAGGGAGAGAGGGCAATGGAATGTCGATCAAGGTGGGAGGTGAGTTGGATAAGGAGCAAATACAGGATTGTTAAGGGGTCAGTATGGTGAGCTCCGCCCCTACGTCCCCGTCGGCACGGGGAAGTGCACGCAGGCAGGACTCAGGTGGGCAGCTTTTGAAGGAGCTTGAAGCTCTAAGTCAGGCTCTTTACAACGCGGGCCACCAGGATCCCTCCCCAAGAAAAGAATTACCATCTCCGTATACTGGT
The DNA here is from genome assembly GCA_030704615.1 of Takakia lepidozioides. Taxonomy (NCBI): domain Eukaryota; kingdom Viridiplantae; phylum Streptophyta; class Takakiopsida; order Takakiales; family Takakiaceae; genus Takakia; species Takakia lepidozioides. Next base: position 32,217,428 of record CM060731.1, on the reverse strand, counting down.
AGCAGAGCAGAACCAGCATCTCCATATCTTCGTGGGAGAGAAGAGCCGCCATCTCCAAATCTTCGTGGAAGAGAAGAACCGTCATCTCCACATCTTGGTAAGAGGGAAGAATCACCCTCTCCATATCTTGGGAGGAATGAGGAACCGCCATCTTCGTATCTGGGTAGGACCGATGCGTCATCTCTGTATTCCCAAAGGAAAGAAGCTCAATCTCTGTATCTCCCCAAGAATGAGGTAACATCTCCTCGTCTTGCAAAGAATGCCACGATACCTGCTCGCTCGGTCAGTGAATCATGTGACAGGCCAGGAAGCTTAACTCTGCATTCCCTCTTGTCATCTGACGTTAGGTCACGAGACCCAAGGCCTCTCAGTCCTACGAGGACTTCGTCTCCTCCTACTGATTCTGGTAAGAAAACTGCAGTTTACAGATTAGATGTTCAGAGAGCCGAAAGTCTAAGTCCACGTCTACGAAAAGTAGACGGAGCCTTACAGCCATGGCATTCGCAGGGATTCGAAAAGAACTTTCCGGAAGTGACCAACCTCCCTGCATGGCTGGAAGACAATCTTAAGCAGAGCCAGAAACTTGAGGCGCCAGAGGAAAAGAAAAGTTTCTGGAACTGGAAACCGTTCAGGGCAATTGCGCACATAGGGCAACAGCGCTTCAGCTGCCTGTTCACGGTACATGTTCATGGGATTGAGGGCCTTCCATCTGCAATGAATGGTCTCCGTCTTACTGTGCACTGGCAACGAAAAGAGAGCTCAGCACACACTATGCCCTCCCGGGTGTTCCAGGGTGCGGCCGAGTTTGAAGAAACACTGAACTTAAAATGCACTGTGTATGGCTCCAAGAGTGGCTCACATGCTGTCAAGTACATGACAAAGAATTTTGATCTCTCAGTAGTTGCCCCTGATGTTAATGAGCTTGTTCTCGGCAAGCATAGGTTGGACCTGAGTCGGCTATTACCAGAAAGCCTCGATGATAAGTGTGACAATGAGAAGCAGAGCAGCTGGAGGACAAGTTTCAAACTGTCAGGGAAAGCCAAGGGTGGCACTCTTGTGGTTACATTCGGCTATCAGATTGTGAACAAAGAAATTGATCAGTCAAGTACTGCAGTTGCAAGCTTTCGAGAGTCACCAAATTTGAAATCATTGCGCTCTTACAGCCTGCCCCACTCGCCCCAGAGAGTCCCTCCTCCACGGCCTTCAGATGTCCAACTTTCCCCTACAATATCAGCTCCAGCAGACCTCGCTGAGTATCTTGGCATGGAAAATTTAAGCCTTGATGACTCTGTAATCCCAGATGGCCCTAACACTTGGGGCCGGAATGCACAGACAGAATTGATGCGGTCAGAATTCAGAACATTTCCAAGAGGGGAGCCAAAGATAAGCTTGTTTCCTCAAGATGATTCCATGCTAGCGCCACCGACCCCACGACAGTCTGAGGAGGAAACGTTTGACCTTATCAAGGAGTCTAGTGATGAACATCAATCAGAAGATGCTCATGCGAGTTCAGAAGATGAAGCCGAATTCACAGTGATTGATCAGGGGGTTGAGATGGGCACTCTATCTCACTCTTTGTCTACTCAGGGTTATGAGGAGGAGACAGCAGTAGATGAACAACAGCTAGATGGGAGGGACGATGTGGGTATGCAAGAGGAGGAGGAAGAGGTGGAAGGTCAGATCACTGTGCCACATTAACTCATGCTGAAGCATTTTAATTTACTTGATAGTGTAGTTCTCATCTGCTTCACCCAATGATGTTGGTGAGTTGGGGATAGTGTTGGCGCCTGCAGATGCTGTCTAAGTCTGGGGAGCTCCAGAGCCAACCTGAACTGGCTCTCATTTTGGTAGAATATGGAATGACTTCTGTAGGTGTCTGAGCTCATCCAAAATGCTCGCCCAAACCAAATTGTCTTACTGTTGCAGTTTGTATCTTTGCATGCCACTTGGTCAGTGGGTGGTTTGGATATGTTGAGGCTCCATATGTTGACTACTATAGTTGGTGGGTATTGACAGGGGTGAATAATTTGTGAATGTCTGCAAGCTTCAATTTAATCTGTATTGTAATACCTTGGAACCTTTGCATTGTGCACTTTGCAGACTCAGCAACGCTTGACTTGGAGGTCATTGAACATTTGTCTCTCGAGGGTGAATCTCTGGCAGAAGGAGAAGAGACAGACAGAGGGGATGTAGAGCTAGGCTATGAAGAGAAGAGAAGGTCAACAGAGGTACCGTCGGATGGTGAATCTGAAATGCAGGATCTCTTGGATGCCATAGATGTGCAGGATTGTCAGTTACTGGGAGAGCAAGAGGAGGAGGGAACTGCACAAGTGGAAGGGAATAATGGAGGTAACAATGAGGAGGCTGGATATATTTGCCAGGTGTGGGCTGCAGATTCACCGTACTGTTTTATGCGAAAAGATTCGGATAGCAATGATGAAGAGAAGGAAAGTTTCGACTTGGCAGAGGAAGGCCTTATTGAAAACAGAGAAGCTTTTGAACATCTGATAGAGACAGAACTTCTGGCGGCCAGGCAAGAAGAGAAGAGAAGTGAGACAGGGGATTCAGATGATGAGATTGACATTGTGGCAGGGGAGTTTTTGAATTTGCTAGAGAGTGAAAGGGACCCCATCGGTGGCAGCTCTGACAGTGAGGCAGATTCTCCCCGCGCTCTGCTACTAAAGCAATTTGAGCAGGAGGCTCTGATTGAAGGTGGGGTCGGCCTAGGTTTCAACTTACCTGAACTTCATGATCCTACCTTGCATGATATGCTGGATGAGCCACATGAGCAAGTGGGGCCTATGAAGGATCATGAGTCCATGCACGAAGCGTCTCTCTCTGATGACTTAAGCACCCCGGGTAAGTGCCTCTTCTTTTAATTCAAGATTTCTCAACAACAGATTGTACTCATAAGACGTTGTTTGCCGTAGCCTTGTGGCCATTGGCCCCGCGCCCAGTTTGAGCGGGAACAAAAGGGACAGAACCTACCTCTGTCAGGGGCTGACGTTGGTAGTAAGACTTACCTCCATATAAAGAATTAATCTGGGTTTTCCAGATATCCTCTAGAAATCCCTTCACACAAGCATCAATCTGCTGTGGAGGGCCTGGGCTTTTGGCTCAGCCTCGAGACTTTCAAAGTTGGTAAACAGGGGTACAGGCACAATTTCCTTAATAGATTTGAAGAGAGCGTCTCTTTGGTGAGAGAACCCCGGACAGTGTATCAGAAAATGAATACTGTCTTCAGATTGCCCACACAACGGGCAATTGCACTCTCCCTTTCCTCTCTGCTTCTGTTTGCTGTTCAAAGGTAGGCTTCCTGCCCTGAGCTTAAATTTCAGTCTAGTGCCGAGAGTGGGTAGACCCTTGAGGTCATCCAAGATGTCCTCCCCCATGTCACAGACTGGAAACAAGTTCTGGGAAGTTTTCTGCCTAACTTCATTTTCATCAGACAATCTCATGGCAACAGACATGGCTGAGGACACTACAGCCTCTAAGTCAGATTTATCCAGCAGGGTCAAGACTTGCGGATCCAGGTCCAGGTCCTTGAGGATCTCTTCTACTCTCTTCTGCCAGGACTCAGCCTGTTTGACAGGGCGGTCCTGTTTCCAAGATATAGAGTTGATTAATTTAGGATATCTGGTGTTGGGCATATGTTGCAGCTGACCCCACCATCTGACCTTGAATTCATCTCGTTGGGAGCTTAAGGACGGAATGCCAAACTCACCCCGAACAGCCACATTGGCTGTTTTGGAGCATGCTGACATACACTCCTTAAGCACCCCCACTTGAATGGATTCTAGAGACTTAGCCTGGTTGGAGTTATCAACCCATATAGCAGATCTGTACTCCACAACAGAGAAGCCACTCAAGGATCAACCTCTGCAATTGAGTGCGTGTATGGCTAGAACTTAAGGAGACTCTGTTTCAAATCAAGTTGGGGGCCAAAAAGGGAGTGCGTTTATGTCTCGGAGTAAGGGACTGCTTGATGAGTACTCACCTTTCTGCCACCGACCGTAGCTGGCAACTCAGCCAATTGTGGTTGAATCTTTAATTCCTCAAAGGGAAATGCACTTGTCTGACAGATTGTTCAAAATTACTGCTTTTGCTGATTGGGAATTTGCTATGAATTGATGATGAAGCCAGCTCATCAACCGGCTACCCCAAATGATGACTTAATCTATTCCAGAATTGCGTAAAGGGGAGTGCTGACTGAAGGGTAAAGGCACAAATGGCTTCCATACAAATGGAGTATTTGAACAGCCTTTCTCTTATTTAGTTGGAGAGTCTACAGAAAACGCCCACTGCTATTATCTATCTAATCAATCTGCATCCAATTGATGGTCTAGTGAAATACTCTCTGCAGGAAATCTGGATGTTAACTTTGCAAGTTAAGCTAGTTCATTAGCTTAGACTATGATGGTAGTGAATTACACAATGCCATTGCTTTGAACTTATCCATCTTGTAGTTTTTTAATTCTTACCATGAGTTGGAAAATGTGTGTTTTGGCTTTTACAGGTTGGGGCAGTGAAGAGGATATAGAACTCGCCTCCATCATGGAGGCTGCTGAATCTGAGCTGCAGAAGGCAACACAGACCATGCGGAGTAAGACGCGTGCCAAATTGCTGGAAGATGCTGAGACTGAGGCCCTCATGCAAGAATGGGGTCTGAATGCAAAAGTTTTTGAGGGCTCACCCCCAAAGAGTCCCCCACTACATGACTATGATAGCCCTTACAGCTCAGCACTGGTTCACATGCCTCAGTTACCCCCTTTGGGGAAGGGTGTGGGCCCTATAGTCCAAACCCGCGATGGTGGTTCGTTGAGATCTATGAGTCCAATGCACTTTCAAGCAAGCAGTATGAGTGCGCAACTGGTTATGCAAGTTTCAAAGCCCTTGGTTGTACCTGTAGGGATGGGGTCTAGCTCCATGGACATTTTGCGTCATATGGCGGCTGCTGGCATGGAAGGCATGGCTGTTCAGGCTATGATGGCAATGCCTTTGGAGGATATCATGGGAAAGAGTGTGGAACAAATTGCAAGCGAGGGTATAGCTGCTCTGGAAGGAGGGAACCACCAGCATGGCAATTTTAGGAATGGGTAATTTCCTGGACTAGTTTGCTTTCAGTAATGAAATCACTGGTGAGCTTTACTTCAGTACCTAGCGTATTTGTGCATGCAGTGAAGGGACTGTTGCCTGGAGGATTCTTCAGAGACTACCAATTCGAACTAACACTAAACTGTTACACTCGCGTGACCTGCAGGTATGCAGCATTAGGCCCGGGGGGAAGTGGGGAAGCAGGGTGGAGTCAGGGAGATGGTGTCTACTCGGAAGGCCCTTTGGCCAAAAGATCTTCATCAGGCATGGCTGTCAATTCTAGGACAGGTTCTAGTATGCGCAATGGCAGCTTTGCAAGGAAAGCTGATGATTTTATGTGTCTTGAGGACCTAGCACCCATGGCAATGCAGAAGATTGAAGCTCTGGCCATGGAGGGACTGAAGATACAAGCTGACATGGCAGAGGATGAAGCCCCATACAGTGTGGATGCACTTTCCTGGCGAGAGGTGGCAGCTTTAGAAGGAGGATCCAGGAAGAAGCGAGGGGGCTTGGGAAAGTTAGAGGGTGTTTCGGCATTGCAGTTATTGGAAGGCAGGAACACTGGGGAGGAAGCTTCGTGCAGCTCTGAGGACGGGTTGATGTCCATGGCCATCTCATTAGATGAATGGATGAGGCTTGATGCTGGAGTGTACGATGAATCACAAGACAATGAGAACACCAAGGCAATTCTAGCTGCTCATCATGCTACACATAAGGATGTCGTAGTTGTAGGTAAGCAACATAACAATGACAAGGCAGGCTGGGGAAGACCAGGGGGAAAAGGTGGTGCAAGTGATATGGGAGGGGGATTCATGGGTGACACCCTAACTTTGGCTATGCTGGTTCAACTCCGTGACCCACTCAGAAACTATGAGCCTGTAGGTGCTCCCATGATGGCAATGGTGCAGGCAGAGAGGGTCTTGATGCCTCCCCGCCCCAAGCTAGGAAAACGAATTTCAATAAAAGGGAATAGTGAAGAAGCTGACGAACCGGAGGCTCCCCCACAGGCCCCACAGTTCAAGATTGTGGAGGTGACCATGTCAGGACTGAAAGCCGATGAGAACACGTCTGAAAAGAAAGGAGAATGGGGAAATCAGAAGCAGCAACTGTCTGGCTCGAGGTGGCTTGTCGCCAATGGAATGGGCAAGTCAGCCAAGCACCCAGTGCTCAAATCTAAGGTTCCACCAGTCAAGACAAAGGCGCAGAAAGGGGAGTCCTTGTGGAGCATCACTGGAAGTGCTCGGGGCTCTGGATCAAAATGGCACAATCATCACACCCGTAACCCTGATGTTACCTTTGGAGATACTAGCTCTAGGAGGAGATAAAAGATAGCTTCCTGTATTGGCTCACTATGGCCTGGAAGAGAGTAGATGGAGTAGCTCACTTAACTCTTTCTCTACCACGCTGTCCTGATGTCATTTGACATCGGTAGCTCTTGGAGTGTTTGAGGAGGAGAAAACTTCCATTTTAAGTGGGGCAGTAATGCCAGTCAGGTGGCATTTTCACCAGACTTGAGTAGGGGGATCAGTATAGTGGGGAATATATTCAACAGTCAAGGGAGAGCTTTCAACATTGAAAGTTGAATATCTTGTTGTGCTGCACAGCCTGGAGATATTGGATTCTCCCGCTGTACGGAGATTGTATGCTTGTATATTCAGGGGCCACCAGTGAAGCACGGTCAGCGCCACACCATGCCACCCATCCAAATATGATGGTTATGCAATGACCTGTCTATTCTTAGGAGCTTAGCGATGTTTGAAGGTCTGCATTGTAGTTCCATTCCTTACAAGACTTTTCATCAATGCAATAGAATGGGCTGCCACCTGTACAGTAGGCTGTCAATCCCGGAGGAACTGAAAAGTTTGCTTTGGGTGAATTGTACAAGAGGTTTCCAATGCAAGATGTTAGGGGCAAGCTGAAACAGACAAAGCTTCAGGGCAATGGTAGAAAGTAGAAACTGCTATTTCAACCACACTTATGCTATTGCTGCAGCTGGAAGAGTGTTTGGCTTCATGAGCGACAGTCACAAACTCCGAACAAAGGTTTCCAGAAATCTGCAAATCAGTGTTGTCTTGTGATTTTGAAGTGTAATGAGTCTCGACTTTAAAGTGAAACATGTATTCTGGAGAGCCCCGAGTCTGCAGGGACTGGGGAGTCTGCAAATCCCCTCCCAACAATAGATTCAAAAGCGTTCCTCTACCAAAAATATCTAAGTAGATTGTTCTGTGTGGTCCATTTCAAATTGTACTTGTGAAGGGCAGGTGCGTCTCCTCATTAGTGGGAGGTCATAATAAGTATCTTGGGACCCCTACCCATTTCTGTAGCCTCCCATTTGTTAGTTGGAATATGGCCACCCCTCATTAAGGCGCCATTCTCGGAGTTGTTGTAAGTGATGCAGCACTGGTTTCATACACATTTCCCAACAACAAAACATCTGTGCATTCAGCCTGCTGTGCTCCATTGTCATACATTCCCACTATGTACGTATCATTCACAGCAACACATGCAAGAGCAGGTGCTGGCATTAGGCACCAGCCGGGTATCATGGGGTTACTAATAAAGATTACAAGAGCAGCTCAATGGAAGTTGGAAGTTGGAAGTTGGAACAAGAAATGGGGGGGGGGATCTATGTTCAACCTTGTAATATGGCCCTCGTTGGAGGAGTAGATGTATCTTCATAAATGCCTTTGATTCAAGTGCTATATATAAGCACTGTGTCGAAAGTTGAAAGGCTTGTTACTTTAAAAATCGTGTTGGGAAAGTTAGTATAGACGTATAGACTTGATAGCAATTCAGTGAAGACCACAGGATGGAGGAGACGAGTTGGCTGTTGAGTCATACATAATAAGTAAACAGAAACAGATCCTTGTTCTTTGTGTATTTCTCTTTCTTCGCATATTCGCATCATTCGCCCTGGGCCCTTACTAGTATGCAGTAATGAAAGCTCAGGTGGGCTTCTTTTATTGTACGGTGGCATTTCTGGCCCAAGGAATGGTGGTGGGCACATGCATTGATCACTCACTTGCTGTTTTCAGTGTCTGGAGAATGGCGCAATAAAACTCCAAGAGCCAAAATACCCTGCATTTTAAGAAGGTTGATCGTGCCTAACACGTTCCGACGTGGGCGGATGCGGCCGTCACCTCGCTCTCCCTGGATCAGCGCCCTCGCACTTGTACGTAGCTGGATCTTGCTGGAGGTTCAACTTTTGGTCTCTGACAATCGCTCTGTCGTTTCCGCTTTGGCTGCCGAACTCTCTCTCGGTATTTGTGTATGTACTTCCGCTCTTCGTTTTTATTTTTTACGACAGACTTCCTCATCTTCGCGTTTCAGATCGTGCTTGCACTGTGCCGTCTTCCATATCAAATTTGACTCTCTTTCAAAGCCATCTTTAGCTGTACAGTTTCCTCTTCTTCTTTGCTTCGACCGCTGTTTCTGAAGTTTCGTATTCAACGTGTCTGTAGCTTCCTCTCGTGCAAGCCTTCTTTGAAAGCTCTTCGAGCGAGTCTCTTGCTGCATAACTTCTGTGACTCTGTGATAACACTTACGGTTTATATCGATGGACACTTCTGAGACTGGTACTCCTTGATGAAGTCTGATCTTCCTTCAAGACGATCTCTTTTGGCATCTGATCTGTTTTCGAATATGCCTTTCCATTTCATTGTATCTGGGGGCCAAAATATCATCTTATTATTAAGTTCTAGCTCTCTTGAATTTTCCAGATAGTTGTCTTTCTAGCCCTGTGATCGAATCACCCACATGCACGGTCCCTCCTTTTGCAACATTGCGTACAATTGGATTTGACAAATGAAGAGTCCCCGCCAGATCTCGTTTGATTGGGAAGGTAAAGTCTTCGTCTCTCTCACGGTTTTCAGGTCAACGGCGTTTTCGAGTCTTGAATAGAATTTGCTAGTTTGTCGAGTTTCCGACCATGCACAATCTCTTTCTTGTTGTATTCTGAGAAGCTACCAAAGCCGAGTAGAGTGCTAAGAATTAGACTCTGTAGAGTGGGAGCTCATTCCTGGCTCCAGGTTCTCCTAGCGGATAGTATAAAGCCCAAGTGGGTGCATAATGATTCTTAACTTCTTCATCCTGTTGGAGTCCTCAATTTTGGTGGCCATGGAAGTTTGGGTGGCAATTCAAACTGCCGACTGAGATGTGCTTTAAATTTTGAAACATTAGGACAAATCTTCTGATTGTGCAATATTGCAGCCTGCAGATCATCGTAGCCCAGACGTCCCAAGTTGAAATGAGAGTCTCTGCTCAATGAGAGGTACAGAGAGACAGGTTTAGCGGACAAGCTTAGAGAGGACGCTCTGGACTTACGCATTCAGTACCGTGGAGGTTCGCAAGATGCAATTAAACTCAAAAAATGCTCGATCCTTGTCGGGCTTCTCAGACGCTGCACCTCTGTCAAGCCGGGTGCCGGGGGTGATCCCCTTCAAATGGGAAGAAGAGCCAGGAAAACCCAAAGAAAAACTGCCGTCGTCAAAACTGGAAGATTCTGAGGATGAGGCCGAAGCCGACGGACCTCGAGTCGTGCAGCTCAATCTAAAAGCCAGTCTGATGGGGGTCCACGTTTTAGATGATGAAGAAGTGTTTTTCAGCCGTCAATCGTCGTTGTCGTCTGTGGTCTCTGGTAACAACTACCGATCTGCTGGGGCCGTGCCCTTCAAGTGGGAAGCAGAACCCGGGAAACCCATTGAACCTGTACCGAAATCTGAGACACCTCTTGCTCCTCTCCTCCCTCCTCCTGGTAGCCGGGCACATAGTGGCATGTTGTTTCCGCAAGGAGGAGCGTGGGCAAACAGTGGCATGTTGTATCCCCAAGGAGGCAGCCGGGCCCATAGTGGCATGCTATATCCTCAAGGAGGCAGCCAAGCCCACAGCGGCATGTTGTTTCCTTACCCACCTGCGGGCAACCGGGATAGCAGTGGCACCTTGAATGCCGCTTACTTTACTTTCCGCGGAGGGCTAGGGCCGGATGCTACTGAATCTGGGGGCCCAAATCTCACGGAGAAGATCTTTAGAAAGCTGGTGGGGCAGTCCAGGTTGTCCATGTCAAATGAAAAAACTGGCGAAACATCCTCTGAAAATCGAGACAGACAATCTGATCATGATGGCAAGTTATATGACTCTGATGACAGTGAATCCCCAGTCAGCACTCTTGAATATCTTCCAGAGAGCGGCCCTGCCACTCCCTCGTCTTCTGAAGACTCTTACATTGGCAAACACATTGCTCCTCCACCACCCCCTAATCGACCCACTCCGCAATTGCCACAGTGTTTCTTCTCACTCACCGACATGGATGACTCTACTGAAGATAAATTCATTCTGGAGGGCCCCAGTGAGGTTGCATGGCACCAACCTGAAGAGAAAAAACATTATGCCCGGTTGCCAGTGCTCCTACAATCTAGACCACCGCGGAGGAAGCCTAATCAGTCCAGTGAGGAGCATTGGCCTTCCAGCAGCAGCTCATGGACCCTCCCAAGAGTGCAGAAACCATTAAAGACAGTCTCAAGCATACTATCCGGGAGCAAACCGAAAGGTGACCGTTCAAAAAAGACTGTGACATATGTGGAAGAGTCAATTATTCCTACCTCAGGTGATTTACCTTATATCAGAAGTGGTAATGCTCATTGTAGGCAAAAGGACGAGATGGAGAAAGGACCCCTGCAGCACGATTTGGAGTCTGAAGTCTGTGATACACGTGAAGAGGTATTCCACAGTTCTTCCCTTACTGTCTCAATTCTCAAGAACTAATCATTTCTGGGCCTCGAAACCACGTGATCGGGACATTCTTACCTGTCTCAACCTTAGAAACTCTTTGACTCAGGTTGACAGAACACTCTATGCCACTCTGCAAGGCGCTGCTGTGGATGTGATCCTATATGCTGTGTGTCGTTTGCTTTAACTTGAAATTAATAAGCATTTGTATATTGGAAATGGCAGGTGTTGCAGACTGTGGATGAGGAAGATTTCCCCTTCGAGTCTCCTATTGCATCCAGATTTGTCTTTGGAGATGCCCAGCACAGCCGCCTCTCCACAGACAGTACTGGGGCACTAAGCCGAGAAATCCCACAGGCAGTTGGTACCCTGGTAGAAGAGGATTCGGATTTTGATGTACATGCTGACTCAATATCCTTGGGCAGCGATGATTTCCTCACATCATCTTTTGAAAGACGACCATCTGGCACATTGGATCAGCCACAGTGGGTTCCTACAAAGAGCTTTCACTATATTACGGAGGTTGGCGATGACCACGCACTCACGAGTTACTTGGAGATAAGTCAGTCTTCCAGATTCAGCATTGATTTGCAAACAGGTCCCAGATTGGAACGCAATAGTGTTAAGGAAATTGGATCAAAGAGCTCAGACACCCATCTCAGGCGATCAAAGTCAGATGCAGATTACCGACATACAAGCTCACATCCCAAATGGTCTATGCTTTCGCCTTGCCTGGTATACATCACCCTCTCCAATGTTGGGTTTGTCTTTTGTGTTGGACAGTCTGCCACTAGTTAACTAGACAGCCCTGTGGTAGAGCCCTGGATTTTGTAATGTACCCTCTCCTTCTCTTACCCACACAAGCAATTGCATGCCTAGGGATAGCCTTGAAGCCATACAGCTTAGTGCCCTTAGAGACTGTAATCAGACCTGGGCAGGGTGTGGATATATGGAGTTTTCTGCTTGATCTGAACCATGCAGGGGGTCTATGGCCACAAGTCTCTAGAACTGAATGAGCACATTCCTTTCTCTCTTGAGCTGGACAATACAGAGCTTAAGTTCTGGGTTTCAGGGTCTCGTTTGCAACTCCTTTCCAGGCCATTTCTCTTTCTATCTCAAGAGTAGGCTGCCTACCTCTAGCTGGAAAAGAGGCAATTCAAGTGTATGATCTGTTGACCTGATGGTGAAGATAGCAAACAATTGGTGATGAATTTTTTTGGGGTAATCTACTGAATCAGTGGTTCTACAAGAAAGAGGACCAAACAGACTGCATTGCATCTCTTCTCATACTGCACCCGAAGCAGTACTGACCCTTCCTAGGTTGTAAAGCAATTCAGCGAAATCTACAGCAAGAGGAAATCTGGAAGGCTGAAACTAACTACGGTTGCAGCCCCAATTCTCCTCTTAGACTGTCCTCCTTCACTCTTCCCTCTCCATCTGATTCCAGGGTGGGAGTTATGGATTTAAGCAAAGTTTCATAAGCGCCCACACACTCTCTCTCTAGAAAGTACCATTCATTTTATTTCTCTCTAAATCTCCTTGTGACTCCATGGGGGAAGGGGAATCCAAGTCATGTGAGGATGAATTGCTACAATATGGATTAGTTCTGCAAAGGAGTTTCTTGCGATCTGATGATATGTTTGCTATTGATTTGGTGGGGCTGGCAGCCATTCTTAGATAGAAGTAAAAGCTCCAAGGCCGTACCAAGGCTGCATCCGGCACCTGGACCAAGTCTACAACCAGTCGACAGCTTTGTCGCAAGACTTGGCCCTCTCAACCAGAAATCCTCCACAGGTCCATTCCAGTTTTATTGAGTTATCTCCATCACGACGACCATATGTACAGGCAAGCTTCTGGTGTCTTTATGATTGCTTGATTACACAGTTTGTCTCTCTCCATTGTTTTGTTTTTCTTGGAGGTCTGTGCTAGTACAGCTTAACATGTGTGAAAGAAATGGCTTCTTTTAGACTTTTAAGTCACTACAATATAGTGTCTCAGCCTCTCATGTGTGCATGTACTTTTTCCGTTTTATTTATACTTTTCAACTCACTCACAGAAGGAACAGGAATGTGGACAAGAAAACTTCTCAATCATGTTTTGTAGTGGTTAGTGAGACCACCCACGCACTAATTATAAGCTGTAATAGCCACGGCCTGCTCTGATGAGATCCGGGGGTATGATTAATCACCTCTCCCAGCATGGATGGGCATTACTGTACATGGCTTTTCCAGTGCCAGTAACGGAATCATGATGATGACAGCGAGAAAAAGCCCCCATCTGTTGTGCCAGTCTACAATGCACAATGATTCTGGCATCTAGGAAGAAATTCTGATTCACTTGAGGCTGCATCTTCCTGATGTAGATTCCATGGAGCCTTCTCTAGGTCTCTCTTCACTGTTTACATTTGTAGTATTAAGCTTGCTTGCAGGCATCATCTCTCATCAGTCTCCTTGCAAATTCTGGGTGCAATAGCAGGCTCCGAATGTACTAAAGCTTTACGACAATCTGACAGGCTGCAACTACCATATCAAGCGAGTGTTGAGGGGTGTACAAATCTTTGTTGTAGGTGAGCCCACTTGTCACTCACCTCTTTCTATATTCACAGGATCACACTCTAGCATGCTTGCCTCACAACTTTTGATTAATCTCAAGAGTGCATTGATCACAATACTGAAGCATTCTCTTGTGTATATTGCAGGGTTGGCTTTGATCACTGTTGGTCTGCTTGGAACTAAGTCCCCGCCATATTTTCTTTTTGAAATATATTTTGAGACAAAAAACTCAAAATGTTATAGCAAAATCATGTAGATAACATCTCCTGTATTTGTTGTGCATCCAAATAAAAATATGAGAAATTGAGAACATATGATTTCAGTTTTATGAAACTTATGTTACCGCCGAAGAGCTCAGTGTAGAAAGCGCATCACACGCGAACGCCATGAGAACTTGGGTAGTTGGAGAGGTAGTTGCACGTAGAAAGAAGATGGGTCTGTCTTGGTCTGCGATTTTTTGGAAGGAGGGGAGAGCCCAGTCACGCTGCTACACGGCAGCCGCAGTCTGCGCAGAGCGCGATCGATTCTCAAGTTGAGAAGCAGAGCATTTGATAAGCTACATCAGATTACACTTGAACTTCTCGACTTCGGGCCAAAGATTCGAGCTCAAGAGCTTAGTGCAGCTCGTGTGTTGTTTAAGGAGTGAGCACAAAGCATCGGTGCTTCTCTACTCTTGTACCTTTCCCAGTAATTACCTACTTTGAAAGACCTTCCCCCATTAATACCCGCTGCAGTACTCCGTTATGTATTTAAGTTTCATACGTATTGGATTCTTCAGAAGGAACGTTCTCGCAGCTTGATGCATGACCTCTGATGCATCATGTTGCACGCTTCGGGTGCAGAAGATCATTCTTTCATCCCCTCTCGAGTATATATATATATAGCAAGCGAATCTCCAAGGCCCTGGTGTACAGGCCCGGAACAAGTAACGATCGGAAGAGGGAGAGTCCAGGAGCTGATAACTTAGGATATGGGGATGAATATTTGAAAGTTGGGCAACTGTAAAGGTTGAGCAGGAAAATAAGAGGCTTCAGAGTTGATAGTACAGGTCGCACATCAATGTTAGGTATTATATACTCCTTGCTGCGACGCATGCGTGTGTGTCAGTGGTCAGCAGAAAGATCTCGTCTTGGACTGCCATGATTTAAAGTTTGAACTAAGTTAAGTTTGCAACTGTGCTTGTGGTGTGGCACCCCATGGCAACACAATTCTCATTAAGTAGAGCGTGAGATCCGGCCCACTGTTTGGTGGAATCTAACTCTGGTTACACGCGGCCTCCATGCGAAGAGATTGGGTGGATATGAGAAGTCACAATATTGGCTCGCTGTGGGTGGGCTCAGGGCTGCGGCCCAGTGAGGTCGCTTATATTTCGCATGACCAGATTGCCTTCTTCCCTGTACATCACGACTCACCATCATAGGTAGATTGGAATTGTCAGGCCACAAGCTTACCAGTAACTAATCGTTCGATGTGAACTTTGAAGCCCTTGAATGATCTTTAACTGACAGGACTGCCTTGTTGTGTATACATGCGGCTGACTTGATGACCTGATGATCTCATCTTGACGTTTGTAAAGGTGTACAGATGTACTGCTTTGAGTTGACCGAGGGATGTGACAGTAGGTACTGGTGGGGTTGAAGGCTCTTTGGACTTTTTTTTTCTTTCGAGAGTCTGGAACAGAACGTTTTTATGAGGAGTCGGACAGCTTGATCAACATGAAATACTTTCATTTGAAAACTCTTGAACCACAGAATCGTGTGTAGGCTTCGTTCCTCAAGAGATGGGATTTTGCATTGGGCATGGACTTGTTGCAAAGCTCCCGTGGCCGCATGTTTCGATGAGGTGGGGCCATGCCTGAGTCAGACACTCAACCTCATCTGCGCCTTCGACCAATCTCCTGCAAGCTTCGCTCCTTCTGCGGAGTCCATGTGCAATCAAATGTCTGGAACTTTTTGTGTGGCTTTGAGGAGATCGATGAGGAGAAACTTGGAGTTCCCAGTGTTCCCGATCACGATGTTTTGCAGCTCCCACAGATGTTCCCACTGTTTGGATGCCCACAATATCCTGTGGCCGTTGAGACGAAGGGTGCACGTCTGTGGAGGAAATGGGAGGCCCAGTTCACAATGCAACAATGGGAGCCATGGGGACGTTCTTCATGGCAACAGCAGGAGCGCATATCTGGGTTGCAGTCCAATGGACCTGACAATTCACCTCTCAGTTTCCACACTTCCCCACAAACTGTTCAAGTCTGCTGCAAGGTGGGAAATGGAGTGATGTTGCCAGGTTCGATTTTGAAAAAGGTGATTGCCCAACTCGTTACTTTTTGCTGAGTCCAGTGGAAAAGTTTCATTCTCCCACTTCCCAAGAATGCGAATTGGACCATACATGAGCGTATATCGTCATTCTGTTACAGCACTTGGCGCTGCAACCTCCTCACCTAAAGACTCATGGTGGGAAGGTTCTTTCTTGCCCACACTGCGGCATCGATTTCTCCTGTCACCCCCTTTGCCACAGCCTTTGAGAGGTCCTTCAGCTCGGTCTCAGCAATCTGACTGCTTGTGTCCTTTCACGAAGCTCCTGCTGCAGCTCAGACATCAGCCAGCAAACGCTGTGCAGGTGCCCCCCTACTTCAGGAAGTGATGATGATTCTCAATCATCATTACTACCTTCTCACAACTCGTATTTTCGTACTTCAATCCCTTGGTCCCATCCCTCAAGTTGTTTCACTTCTTCCCTTCTGCAGTCTTTCTGTAGAGATTCCGCATTTGTGGGACTTGAACAACCTCCTCGTTCTCGGCAGAAAAGCACACATCACGCGAGGAGTCCAAAGTTCCAGCAAGAATTGCTTAGCTCTGTTCCAGACTCCAATTCAATTTATGTTTCTGTCTGCTTTCAGCCCTTTCTTGCAACAGCTGCGCTTCTTATTCTAGGAGCCTGCCGGTCATCAGCTCGTGCTGTACAACTGTATTGTTGACAACTGCACGGTCTCCCAAATGTCAGACTCCATTTACTTAGTTTCCTATACTTCCTTGCGTTGTTGCTTCAATGTTGCGTCACAAGTTCAATGATTTTTTCCTCCAGCGTTAGACATCTTCGAACATCTGGTTGCTTGTTGTAAGCCCTCGACTTGCTTTGCTAGGTTGCGCACCTCTGTCCCTTGTCTGAGAGGTTCGTTGACTTCTTCCGAGCAATTCTATGCAAGCTTTTCGATTTATTGTTTAAGGTCACTGTTTTTTAACCAGATTGTTGGCCCCTCTGATGCTGTCTCTCTATTATCAGAAGCCTCAAACTAGCAGTCGAAAAAAATCTGCTCCTGTTGGAGCACAGGCGTTTGAACCTGACCTGGATCAATTTCTGCCAGCTACGTTGTGCAGAATTTGTTGTGCCAAGCAACACTTTAAGCAGGTGGATGCTTTCTCGGGCTGCTTCTTCAGTGACAACTGCTACATTTGCCTGAGACATAACATATACTTTTCAGTACAAATGCTCCCTGAGCTTGCAGAGGGGCTGCAAGTTGATTTGGTGCAATATCACATTTTATGCTTTCAAAGCTCATAGAATTTCCCTAACCACCCAACCCTAGGGTGATCTTAGAATGGATGTTCTGCCATGCTTTCCTGGCTCATTGTGCAAACAAAGAAAGCGACCAATGACCCAATCTCTGAATTGATTTTGTGCAGCTTTCTCTGTTACTTGGTCCTCAGCACATTTTTGAGCTTGTACATAGCCGGAGATGAGGAGCAGCTCAAGTGGGAAAGATGATCGTCACATACACATAAGCTGGTGTGATGTAGCATTCCACAGCATTTTCAGTGTCTCTTCAGAAAGAGCAACTCCAAGGCCAGGGTTGGTTGTCACGAAAAAATGAAGCTCAGAAGGGGGGAGATGTGGAGTTGGAGACAAAGAGACAGCACTTGAGGTGAGATAAGCCTGAGAGGTGGGTGAGAGAAAGCAAATGCAGGGTCAGTGAGGGTTCATTATGGTGAGGTCTGCACCGACATCCCCGTCTGTAGTGGGGGGCACGCCCAGGGGAGATTCAGGGGGTCAACTCTTGAAGGAACTTGAAGCTCTAAGCCAGGCTCTATACAAGGCGGGCCAGCAGCCTCCTCCCCCAAGGAAAGAAGTATCATCCCCCTACCCTGTTGGCCGTGCAGAGCCCCAGTCCCCATATCTTCGTGGGAGAGAAGAACCGCCATCTCCATATCTCCGTGGAAGAGAAGATCTGCCATCCTATCTTCGCAGGAGAGAAGAAATGCCAGCCCCGTATCTTCGCGGGAGGGAAGACCCCCCATCTCCATATCATCAGGGGAAGGACGATCCCCCATCTCCATATCATCAGGGGAGGGAAGATCCGCCATCTCCATATCATCGTGGGAGAGACGAACCACCATCCCCATATCTTCGTGGGAGAGACGAACTGCCTGCTCCGTATCTTCGGGGGAAAGAAGCACCCCCATCTCCATATCTTCATGGGAAAGAAGCACCCCCATCTCCATATCTACATGGGAAAGAAGCACCACCATCTCCATATCTCGGTAAGAGGGAAGAACCTCCTTCACCATATATGGGTAGGAGAGAAGGACCACCATCTCCATATCTTGGTAGGAGAGAAGGACCACCACATCTGTATCTGGGTGGGACTGATGCCACATCTCCATATCCCCCAAGGAAGGAAGCACAATCTCCATATCTCCTGAGGAATGAAACAATTCCATATCTTCCAAAGAATGAAGCAACATCACCTCACCTTACGAGGAGAGAGACAATGCCTGCTCGCACCGTCAGTGACTCATATGGCAGGCCAGGAAGCTTAACCCCCCCTTCTCTCTACTCATCTGCTCTTAAGTCTCCACAACCAAGGCCTCCCATTCCTCCCAGGCCTTCAGCTTCACCTTCCTCTACTGATTTTGGTAAGAAGACTGGGATATACAGATTAGATGCTCAGAGAGCAGAAGATCGAAGTCCATCATCTTCGCCTTCAGCTGCTCCTTCTGCTGATTCTGCTAAGAAAACTGCTACTTACAGATTAGATCTTCAGAGGGCAGGTCCACAGGTACCAAATAATGATGGCCCCCGACAGTCATGGCATTCCCAGGGCTTTGAAAAGAACTTGCCCGAGGTGACCAATTTCCCTGCCTGGCTGCAAGACAATCTTAACTTCAGCCAGAAGCTTCAGGCTAAAAAGGAAAAGAAGAGTTTTTGGAACTGGAAACCATTCAGGGCAATTGTGCACATGGGGCAACAGCGCTTCAACTGTGTGTTCACGGTACATGTTCATGGCATTGAGGGCCTTCCATCTGCTATGAATGGCCTCCGTCTCACTGTCCACTGGCGACGCAAAGAGAGTGTAGCTCAGACTATGCCCTCCCGGGTGTTCCAGGGCTCTGCTGAATTTGAAGAAACGTTGAACTTAAAATGCACTGTGTATGGCTCCAAGAATGGCTCGCATGCCGTCAAGTACACATCTAAGAATTTTGATCTCTCCGTCATTGCCCTGGATGTGGATAAGCTTGTTCTTGGAAAGCATCGGTTGGACCTCAGCCGATTGCTACCTGAAAATCTTGATGATAACAGTGATGATGAGAAGCAAAACAGTTGGACTACAAGTTTCAAGCTGTCCGGGAAAGCCAAGGGTGGCACCCTTGTGGTCACATTTGGCTATCAGATTGTGAACAAGGACTTTGAGCCGTCAATTTCTTCAGCACCAAGTTTTGGGGATTTGCGAAATCTGAATGAAATTCGCTCCTACAGCCTGCCCAACTCCCCCACTGGAATTCCTCGTGCACGCCCTTTGGATGCCCACCTTTCCCCTACCCTGTCAGAGCCTCCAGCAGACCTCTCTGAGTATCTTGGTATGGAACACTTAAGCCTAGATGAATCTGTAACCACAGAGAGCCCTTACACTTCGGGACAGTATGCACAGAAAGAAAGAATGCGGCCAGAGGTCAAAGCATTTCCAACAGGGGCACCAACTATTATCCTGTTTCCCCAAGTTAAGTCCTTATTAGCGCCACCGACCCCACAGCAGTCTGAGGAGAAAGCATCTGATCTTACCAAGGAGTCTAGTCATGAGCATCAAGCTGAAGATCCTCAAGTTTGTTCAGAAGATGAGGCTGAATTCACAGTGGTTGATCGTGGGACGGAGATGTATACTTTGTCCACTTATTATGGAGATGAGGCAGCATTACAGGAAGAACTGGTAGATGGGAGTGCCGGCATGGTCGTGCAAGAGGAAGACCAGGCGGAAGGTGAGAGGTCCATGCCGCATTAACTCTTGTTGAAGCATTCGAAATTGTACTATTTTGTAATTCTTATTCACCTCACAATGGAGCGGGAGTTGGAAATTCGGTGGGGCCCACAGGTACTATAAAGCCCAGGAACTCCTTAAGCTATACTCAACTGGTAATCATCTGGTATAATATGGAGTGATACTACTTGTTACTTGGTGGTTTGAGTTTAATGAGGCCTCCTTATGTTAACTGTTTTGTATGTGTTATTGTACACTTTTCTGGAAGAATGGATGTTTTACAATTAGGGGGTGCATGTGTGTCCACTAGCTTTCAGATTTTATTGTTGTTCCAGAAGTTTAGCAAGTCCTTACATGTGCACTGTACAGACTCAACAAAACTTCATATGGAGGGCAATGATCATGTGTACCTCAATGCAAAATCTCTGGCAGAGAGAGAAGAAACACAAGGAGAGGATGGAGCGCATGAGCTAGACGATGAAGAGGAGGAAAGGACAAGTGAGGTACCAACATTTGGTGACTCTGAAATGCAGGATGTAGTGGATGCCATGGATATACAGGAGGACCAGCTACAGGGGGAGAAGGAGGATGGCAGTGTAAAACTGGAAGATAAGAATGAGGAAGAGGGAGATATCTCCCAGTCATGGGCTGCAGACTCGCCATACTGCTTTATGCGAAAGGACTCCAATGGTGATGATGAAGAGGACAAGAAAGAAGGTCCTGACTTGGCAGGAGAGAGCACAATGGAAAGCAAAGAAATTTTTGAATATCTAATTGAGACAGACCTTCCAGCAGCTGAGCAAGAGAATAGTAAGACAGAGGAATCAGATGATGAGATCGACCTTGTGGCAGGGGAGTTTTTAAATTTGCTGGAGACTGAAAGGGGCCCAACAGGTGTAAGCTCTGACAGTGAGGCAGATTCTCCCCGTGCTCTGCTATTAAAGCAATTTGAGCAGGAGGCACTGATTGAAGGTGGGGTTGGCCTGGGTCTCACCCTGCCTGAAGTCCATGAACCCACCTTCGTTGATATGCCGGATGAGCTACACCTGGAAGGGGGCCCTATGGAGGATCACGAGTCCAGGCACAAGTCATCTCTTTCTGATGACTTCAGTGCTCCAGGTCAGTGGCCATGTTGGAATTGATGTATGTCTGTGCACCGCCTGGTCATGGTCTGATAGTTGCCAATAGAAACAAACCCCTGATCTCACAGGTAAGCATCTCAGCAAGGAGAGTGCTTTTTGATCTGTGCCTTTGGTCCTATTGAACAGAGTTCTATCATATTCTGTGATGTTGTGAGCCTCAACGACTCTCCAGGAAAGAATGGATGTCTAGTTCTAGCTGTCTTAGGTCGTATTGTGGATGCCTTCAAAGTGGGCACCATAGGACCACAGACACTTCCATGTGAAGTGTGCACATTGGTCTCAAGGATGACTCTCTAAGGAGACAATTCAACAACTTTCAACTGGGTGAAGATATTGTCAAAAAGGATGTCTAATTCCAGCTGCCTCAGGTCGTTTCTATTTACTTATTCATGCAGTGTACTCTAGACATTTCTGAAGAAGTCTCTAGGCAATGTGGACAATATACTTGGCTACAAATTGTAATTTCTAACCAATTGACATCACCTCCCAGGAAAAAATAGAATCTTAAACCATCCACTAAGTAAGCAGTGGCACGTTTAAGGTATAGGCTCCAGAATGGACACATAAGAAAGTAACCTTAGTCTGTAACACAGTTGACATGGCTGAAGGCCAATCTGAAAGACAAGTGTGGCATTTAAGGGGTTCACAAAACACCGGTATAGAACATGTATAGCAGAATTGTCAGGGAGCTTGGATTGGACAAGGATTCCAATTGGCATTGCTTGAATTCTGCCTTACATGCTCTCCCACTTACTACTATTACTTCTACCCAGGTGTAAGACTATGTGGCTTCTGCTTTGTGTGTGATATGAAATTTGATGCATATTTGGAGGTTAATCATTCCATGTAATTGCTTTATTTATGAACAAGGAACAACAGTTATAGCTGTATTAGAACATTGATTTTTGCTTCTATCAGCATTTGTGAGGCCAACCCAGGTTGAGCATTCTGTTGCACAAATGGCTACCAGACAAAATGCACTAATTGAACAGCCTTCCTATTCTCTCAGTTTGAGAGACGATGGAATATACCAACAGCCATGAGCTACTGAGGTCAAGTCTGGGTTGATTACTTGTTATCAGATTGATGTTATGGTAATGCTATTACACAATGTGATGGGTTTTTATTACCATTGATCTTGCAGCTGGTTAGTTCTCATATTTACTTTTACCATGTGTGTATGTCTGACTTTCCAGGCTGGGGCAGTGAAGAGGATACAGAACTAGCCTCCATCATGGAGGCTGCTGAATCTGAGCTGCAGAAAGCAACACAGACCATGCAAAGTAAGAATCGTGCCAAATTGCTGGAAGATGCTGAGACTGAGGCTCTCATGCAAGAATGGGGTCTGAATGCAGAAGCTTTTGAGGGCTTGCCCCCCAAGCCTCTCCCACTCCAAGACTATGATAGCCCTTACAGCTCAGCACTGGTTCACATGCCAAGGGTACCTCCTTTGGGACAGGGCATGGGACCCTTAGTCCAAACCCGCGATGGAGGGTCATTGAGGTCTATGAGTCCCATGCACTTCCAGGCAAGCAGCGTGGGTGGGCAACTGGTTATGCAAGTTTCAAAGCCCCTGGTTGTCCCTGCAGAGATGGGGTCAAACTCCATGGACATTTTGCGCCATATGGCAGCTGCTGGCATGGAAGGCATGGCTGTCCAAGCTATGATGGCAATGCCCTTGGAGGATATTACAGGGAAAAGTGTGGAACAAATTGCTAGTGAGGGTACAGCTGCGTTGGAAGGAGGGAACCACCAGCTTGGAAAATTCAGGAACGGGTAATTTCCTAGACCATAGTTTAGGGCTGAGGTCAAAATACTGCCGAGCTTCGTAGCTGGTTTTTGGATCCCATGCATTTGGGGGACTCTTTGCCAACAGGTTCCTGATGTGAGTCCTGAAGTGTTGACCAATGCTAACTAATAGACTTGGGTGACATGCAGGTATGCGGCATTAGGTCCTGCGGGTAGTGGGGAAACAGGGCTGAGTCTAGAGCATGGAGATGGCGTCTCCTGGGGAGGCTCTTTGGTCAACAGAGCTGCTTCAAGCATGGCCACCAATTCCAGAGGTTATAATCGGCGCAAAAGCAGCTTTGCAAACACAACTGATGAGTACATGTCTCTAGAGGACTTAGCACCAATGGCAATGCAGAAGATTGAAGCTTTGGCGATGGAGGGACTGAAGATACAAGCTGACATGACAGA
This sequence comes from Takakia lepidozioides, assembly GCA_030704615.1. NCBI lineage: Eukaryota > Viridiplantae > Streptophyta > Takakiopsida > Takakiales > Takakiaceae > Takakia > Takakia lepidozioides. The sequence continues at coordinate 32,194,470 of CM060731.1, read as the reverse complement.
GGATGAAGCCCCTTATAGTGTGGATGCACTTTCCTGGCAGGAGATGGCTTTGGAAGGTGGGTCCAAGAGGAAGAGGTCGGTGGGCATTGGAAAGTTAGAGGGTGTTGCAGCTATGCACTTGTTGGAAGGCGGGAGCACTGACGAGGAAGCTTCAAGCAGCTCTGATGATGGGTTGATGTCGATGGCAATCTCCTTGGATGAATGGATGAGGCTTGATGCCGGGATGTATGATGAAACACAGGACAAAGAAAACACCATGGCAATTTTGGCAGCTCACCATGCCATACATAAGGATGTCGTAGTTGTGGGTAAGCCCAGTGACAATGACAAGGTAAGGTGGCGAAGACCAGGCGGGAAAGGTGGTGCAAGTGATATGGGTGGGGGGTTCATGGGTGACACCCTGACATTGGCTATGCTGGTTCAACTCAGAGATCCACTCAGAAACTATGAGCCAATGGGTGCACCCATGATGGCACTGGTTCAGGCAGAGAGGGTTTCGATGCCTCCGCGTCCCAAGCTAGGGAAACGAATTTCCATGAAGGGAAACAGTGAAGAAGCTGAAGAAGCTGAGGTTCCCCCCCAGCCCCCACAATTCAAGATTGTGCAGGTTACCATGTCAGGATTAAAAGCCAGTGAGAACACGTCTGAGAAGAAGAAAGGGGGATGGGGAAATCAGAAGCAGCAACAGTCAGGCTCGCGGTGGCTTGTAGCCAATGGAATGGGCAAGTCAGCTGCCAGGCACCCAGTGCTCAAGTCTAAGGCTCCACCAGCAAAAACGAAGGTGCAGAAAGGGGAGTCCTTGTGGAGCATCTCCGCTCGTGTTCATGGCACAGGAACAAAGTGGCAGGAGGTGGCAGCTCTCAATCCTCACATCCGCAACCCAGATGTCATCTTCCCAAATACTAGTATCAGGATGAGGTAGATGTGTAGCTTCCTTTATGTAATATTGCACCCGTCGTTTATGAATAGTGGGTTGAATTTGTTGTTGACACCATTGTGATGTAGTCCCAATATTTGTCTGCCAAACAGCTTCGGGGGTTCAATCCCTCTGCTAGGCAGGGATGGTCACTTGGAGATGTGGCTATGGATTCTGTAAATATTTGAGAGCCTGTAACCAGGCTACAGCCAATTATGGGAAGGTTGGCAAGGACAGTAGCTTCTCAGGAGAAAGGTTAGGCCTTGTACTTGTCTATTTTGTACCATGCAGGACTTTCTGGTTTGGCTTCAGACCTAGATTGACAGTGATTCTCTCTGAGCGTTACATGAGAAAGAATGGATGGCTCTCCGGTAGTGTGAAATCTACTGCATTTGTAATCTAATCAATTAAATGAAGTTTATAAATTGGACAAGGAAGGGGTCTCTAGCTGCCATACGATTGGTGATACTTCCAGACCGTCAACTACTTCAACGTGGAGAAATCTGCAATTGTAAGGAGTGTATGTAGCTCCATCCTCTAGGCTAAGAAGGATCACTGTGATCACCATCCTTCCTGAAAATCTTGGAGCAAGACCTCCTCTTTGCAGGAATGTAACCAAGATATCCATCTATTTCATGTGTACCAAGGTGGTCGACCTGAGATGTTTGCAGGTTGTAAGTGCACATGCCAACCCTAACATTGGCAGAAATCCTGGAGAACTACAGACCCTGACTCGGCCCAACGAGCCAGTTATTGCAGTAAATGGCAACACCTGTACTGCTCTATTAGAATGGTGGAGTGCTGAAAAAATGAATGTGCTTAAGCTTCTCACAAGGCCCAGTAATGTAGGGTGATGGGATGGGAAGGTGGAGGGAGTGACTTTAGAGTTCTCATATTTCCTTTAAGGTATTGGCTTGCAACACTTCAAGTAGACTTGTAGGCCCCCTTGATGACAGCCAAGAAGCCCATTGTGTGGTCCATCAGCTGTAGCGAGGAGGGGAATTTCTAAAGAGCTTGCCCAGTCAGTTTGAGGACTCTTCATGGTTCTATGACAGTTGGGTGAGCGTGACATGTGCCGACAGATGGAGATGATCCCCAGGTGAACAAGGTCTAGGTCTAGGTTGATTGTAGCAATTTCCTTGAGTATGGGCCTCAATATCACGCATGGAGAGAAATTCACTAGATCCTAATTCTTCCAAGTCACAAGATTGAAATTCAGAATTTGACTCATAGTCTGAAAAATCGAGTCCATATGCATCAATGTTAACTGCACACCATGCTTTCTTGAAATTCAGCTGATAATCTTTCATCGAGTCTCTCTGGAGATGGGGTACCTACAAAACGTTTGGAAATCATGTCAGTTTATCTTGATGTATTAGTCTATTGTACTAGTAGGCAAGGATCCTAGAGTATACATGTGTAACAATGGAACCATTATCATGTAAGCTCGAATTTTGGAATTTCAACCCTCTAAACCGGGAAGAACTAGGATTGAGTGAATTGATCTCCATACATGGCTCAGGGTCATACTCAAACAAATTGCTATAATCAACCTAGACCGACCTTGATCAAGTGTGAATCACCTCCATCCCTTGGGTTCCAGAATTACTCGTCATGCTCAGACTTGAAGATTGAGCTCACGAGAGATGGTTCTGGAGTCATGAGATCAACTTTTGGGGGGACCATGAATAGATCAGCATAGCTTCCACAATATTCATTTGAGTTTTCAGACTCAAGTAGCTGAGTTTAGTCCCTAAAACTTACTGGGAGGCGTTGAATTCCACCCTCAAACTGGCTCGCCGGGAATGTAAGCAATTATCTCATTTCGATTGGTTAAACTTACTTTGGCTATGTTGCGTGACGCTGAATTAGGTTTTTTTTGGTGTTCAGAAGCAATGGGTTCTTCAGATGAATGTAGAGCAGCGCTTCAAATTGGGATCGGACATGCAATGTGGTGAGATGCAGTGCAGAATGAGGCATGTAGCGAGAGAAGGCGACGTTGGATGACACGATCGAGAAAAGCAGGGGTGGGGACGGTGGCCTGCACGAATCACGAACCACCTTTCACGACTCTCTTTCCGACATAGATTTTATATTCTTATTCTTATTTATCTAGATCTATATTCTTAGCTAGACGGCAGTTGTTAGTAGCCTGAGGAAGGTCCACGTGCATGACATTCTGCCATGACTGTTCCACCGCATAATTTATTTTTGGGTGGCAGTTTCTATTTGCCCTCTGAACTTGCAAAAACACGGGCAGGTGATTTGAACGTGCATTCCAGAGAATGGCTACCTACATATAGGGGGAATCGTCCGCAATGCTAACCATTCCAATCTATTACTTACCTAGAGAAATAAGAAGCTAGCTTAATTCTGATTAGATCCCCTATATGTACCAAAAAATGGGTTAGTGGTGATTTGTACGCACATTTATGCCCAATACCGTACTTACCTAGCTTATTAGGCAATAATTAATTCAAAATCAAGTGCATAATTAAATTTAGAACAGTTTTGAAAAATATGCCTAAAACTTAGAAAAATGTGCTGAGAAGTGCCTAATTGCTGGAATCTATTTTCAAAACCATTATGTTTTTTCTAAAGAAAATTACCTCAACAATAGGGTCGACTGTAATACATGCCTAATGTTTGGAAATTACCTAGGTGAGGTGCCTAAATAATAAAAACGAATCTGCCTAATAATATTCTATTTTTATTAATTATTAGGCGCGGAAGCGCCTAATAAGCTAGGTAAGTACGGTAAGATACCTAAAAAGCGGCAAAAGTTGCTTCCTATGAACGTTTAATGCGTAGAGGGGGAGGGTTCTAATGTAAAGAAATTTAAGGAATTTCTTTCCGGATTCCCAAAAAAAATGGTCGATGGAAAGATTCTTTTAAAGGGAAAGTACTAATCTTACAACTACGTAAGATCCTTGGCCATGTAGGCGGGTACCTTATGAAGTCTAAAGAGGTGGTTGGGTGAGCATTTAGAGGAATACAAATTGAGAGATGAATAAGAATATAGTCTTTGCGCTGGCTAGGAGCAAGCACGTGCCTCACGGTACGACCAACCATTGCACCCTTTCGTATATCCTCTGCTGTATTTACCACCTCCCTTCGAGTGAGACTTGGTCTTCCACATCCCTCTCTATTAAGACTACAATGTTGTGTTTGTCACCATCCTATCGACTCACTCAGCGTACATCTTCTTTGTTGCCCTTGCGGTGGAAAACGCACTGCGACTCATGACAGCATTTGAGATGCAACAACTGCGGTTGCTCGCGATGTCGAGGTTCATACCCTTCAAGAGCAAATGCACGTACTCCTATCCCACGATCACCATTCCATTCGACGACAGGTTGACATTGTCCTCTTTCACAACGGGCTACATACATTGGCGGACGTTGTCATGGCTGATTCTCAGATCTCCTCCCACGCACACCCTCATCACAAGGAGTTGTTGCCTTAGTAGCTGCACAAGGAAAGGAGTATGAACGTCACCCCATCGACACATTCCTCCCTTTGGCAGTTGTCTGCATCATCAATTCAACGACTTTCTTTGTATATGTGCCCATCGCGCAGCGGAAAATATTTGTTTGTAGCCTTGAAGCTCTTTTTGTAGTATCTCCTACTTCGTAATGCGGTGCTTCTCCATGTCTACTTTATCCAATCTGTCAATGTTCTCCACCTGGAACAGATCCACACATGTGACCCGGCCTCCTTAAATAACCAAATGACTATCGCGACTTTTACAAGCCTAAGTTTTGATGGTCATTTGGTTTTTTAAGTATTTCTATAGACATGTGTGGATTTGTTCCAGATGGAGAACATCAACATTGGAAAAATAAGAGCTGGAGAAGTACCTCATTACGAAGCAAGAGACATTACATGTTTTTGTTCTTATAGCTTTCTTTAGACACTATGTTTCTGTTGCTTTACAAAAGGCTCAAGCTCTATTTATTTAACGTTGAACAGAGGTTGCTGGGGGCAGCTTCATCTCACCTCACTGCAATTTTATACCCATCCTCTTTCGTATTGTTTGACCTTCTTCAGGGAGTAGGTGATACTATAATAGTTTGATTTATTGGGTCTTTTTATAAAACTATGCGGCAAGTATATAGAGAAAATAGTGAGATAACATGTCTTAAATCACTTGTCTTAGTCACTCAATTTGAGTTTGAGTAACAAGTGGATTTGGACGCTTTGGCTATTTTTTGGATCATTCTAGACTTTGTGACAAAACATGCATTTTCTTGTTGTGTTTGATGCAAACTAACAAAAAATGTTGTGATCATTCATACCCTACTCTGCCAAGAGGTTGCCTTTTGAACGTACGCGAGCAAAATGGGAATATTTCTACACATTATCTGAACATCCAAAGAATATACTATATCAAAACGAAAATATGCTCATGCGAGAAAAATTGTGAAACCATCAAAAACTGTGCTCACATAGCAAAAGAAATCCAATACTATGAATCTAAATCACTTTCAAAATATTTCTTAACACGTAGAAACAACAAGATCAAGTAGCTTCAATAGTGACTTCTTTGCATGAGATTCCCTTTCATAAAAAAAGTTACATGCAAGAGTTTCCGGTACAAAAGTTCAAACTCATTCATAAACTTAGATAGCTTTGAATTCTTTGTATCATGGGATGATGATGAGCTTCAGTAGTAACAGAATCTTTGCATGAGATTCCCATGTGTTAAAAAACCACATGAAAGAGTTCCGCATGCAAATTTGGAATTTAATTTCGTAATGTTGCATTGTTTCAATTTCTATTCTTTAATAACTCACCAATTATGAAGTGCCATATGATTGATCTATGGTTCATATCATGTCCAAAATTCATAACCCGATAGTTGTGAACAACACTATATTCATTTTCTCCCCTGTGCGAGCATGCTCAACAGTGAGTGCCTTATGTATGGAAAGTGGACACCTTACAACGACCCTCCCCTAACGACTTGAAAGTCCCCATGTATCCACACAGTAGTAACGGGTTCACCCAGGTAACCCATTTTTATAGCTAGGGTGGCCATATCCAACATACACCTACTATACATGTCATGAAGTACAAGTCCATGCCGATAGGAAACTATATGATTTGTTTTATCAGATCGACGTTGATGGATCATATTCACGTCTATATAGTATCAAACTTATTCTAGATGTGTAGTGTGTTATAAAATCTAATATTTTTCCCTCCCTTTAGTAAAGTATGAAGAAAATTAAATGTCTTTGACATATTTCCAATGTCTCTGTCCTTTGTTTAAAAAAAAACCAAACAAACAAACAAACAATTTATAGTGAAAATAATATTAAATAATAAGTACCATTGTGTACTAAGAATAAACTGATCAATTAATTTAATAAGCGATAATGACCAACCATAATATATTCAAGTTGTTATAGACAAATTGTCCACTTGTTGATGTTGATCTGCCTGTACTAATTTGTTGGGTCGGGGGTTGCTATTCTACGGCTTTTGATTTAGTTTTGGGAGACTAGAAGACTCTCAGTATATACTTCGAACAAATTGAAGCCATTCTGTTGTCTAGAATTCATGTAGACTTTAGAGACGAATGAGCAAACGATGTGGAAGGAGTGAAGCCCAACCACGTCACGTTTTTTCCCATTTGCAATGCATGTATGAGTCTGGCAGCCCTGAAAAAGGACAAAGACGTCCATGGTACCAATCATCAAAGTGGGAATTGTATATTGGATCATGTCATTTTGAACATATATGCCAAATGTGGGAGCTTGCAAAGAGAGTGTTTGACAATCTGACTAAGCAAAATGTGATTTCATAGAGTACTGTGATTGTAGGATATGCACAACAGCCTTTGGAGACCTATGAGCAAATGATGCGGGAAAAGGTGAAACTCAACCATGTCACATTCATTTGTATTTGCAATGCATGTACGAGCTTTACAACTAAAGAAAAAGGCAAAGAGGTCCATTGTGAATCATCGGAGCAAGAATTGTACCACATCTTATTCTAAACACCTCCTTGTTAGACATTTATGCCAAATGCAAGGGCATCGGGTATTACCCGATCTTTCACAGATGTAAGCCTTATGGCCTCCTGTCCTGGTTTTTTTTCCGGGACTTCCTAGATTTTAATATGATTTTCAGGGCTTCATCCCCTTTTATTTTTTATTTAAAAAAAAAGGCATGGACTTGGATGAATGAGAATCAATGGCTTTCTATGTGTTGCAGTAGCTATTTACAATTTTTTCATACTATTTGGTTGTGTCGGGTAATTTGAAATCTATTTACCCTAATGAGGTGTGTGCAATGGCTTAATAGAAAGTGGAGCCATGAGTCTTGCGCTAGCACAGAATGTGTCCATATGGGAGAGTGTCCATATGGGAGAATATGGAGATGGGTAGATTTGTGGCCAAAAAAAGTGTTTGAACCAGTGTTGGACCGGTATCATACACTTCATACCAGCCAAGGTCTGGTATCGTTGGTAAAGAGGCCTCCTTCATACGTGACAAGTAATGGTATCAAAGTAGATGTCAACTTTTTAATGTACCAGTCTGTATGTATATTGTTTAATTTTCCCGGTGTGGTATGGTATCAGTATTGCAATTTTCAAAACTTATATTGGGGGTGTATTAAGACTGGTATCAATACATACAGCCAGAATCAACAGAAAAGGCTTGAAAACCATAGCACCTAACAATTTGACCACATGAGAAACCCAAGCACTTACTGATCTTAAATCGCCATTAGATCGCCTCAATCAAAGAGCCGTAACTCTCGATTGCTGCACCCTAATCCCACTGCTCTACATATTGATACCTAGGGTGCAAGCGACAGCGGAAGAGGGAGTACTGGTCTCGACAAAGCTGCGTTCTTTGCAATACCAGGCTGGTCTGGTAGGAGCCCAGGTATTAGGATTTTGCTATACTCCCCCCAATATGTTCTGCCCGGGGTACTGCCGGTTGCTTATTCCCGCCTACTCTGGTACCCTGCTCTGATACCCTTACCCGTGCTGATACCCGCCTCGCCCCCATATACCGGTCCAACACTGGAACGAGTGTTGGACTGGTGTGTCTAATTTTAATACCAGACTGGTCCTGGTATCAAGGGTCCCACCCTTTTTTCATACCAGGCTGGTATAAGTATTTATACAGACATGAGCAACCTGGGTATGAATAGGGTATGAATTTTTATATTTTGGGCTATATATGAGTATGGTATTGGTATCGTTTTTTGTTTTCTTTTTATACTGAGGGTATATGAGCACTGGTATGGTATTTCATCCACATTAATATCATCCATATCCATTTTTTTATTTTTTTTTATTTTTTGTTAAAGCTGAAGTGCGCACCTCAGCTCCTGAAGTGCACCACTTCAGCATCAAGAGGGTCCTCGTCTCCAAAGGGAAGTGCTCAGATCAGGCAAAGGTTAGAAGAAGCCGGCCCCAGAAGAAGAAAATCACTTGTCGAGATTGCATACACATAGCACGTACGTCCCTAAGAGCCTTCATGAAGGCAGATTGTTTGCTGCAAGGCCAAAGACTAGAATATTGCTGCAATCCGCAGCCACTACTTTGCTCATTGAAGGAGCCGCACCCTACTGCAGCATAGGCACAAAAATCTAACGCCATCGCCATATTGATACCCAGCTCTGTCCACCATAAAGTTGCTGCAATACTGGTATCGTGACCACGCTGCACTTGCACATACCCAGACTGGTATGGTATGTTGCGGGGGGGGGGGGGGAATCCTAAAGACATACTCCCCCCAGTACGTGTATGACATTGGTACACTGGTTCGTTCATACCCGACTGGTATGTTCTTCAATATATATATTCATACCTGTATTCCATACCTAGGTCCAACCAGGTATACCAGTCCAACACTGGTTTGAAATTCAACTTTGTGCTAATTACCGATAAATTTCGCATGTCTGAATTTGAGGGTTTGACAAATTTGGGCGTCCGTTGCAGCTTTGGAGACCGAGAAGTAGTTTGATAATTTGTGGTTGAGTATTGGGGATTGAGTCCCATTTTTTATGTGGATTTTGGTGTGAGCAAGCAAATAGCGGTATGCTTATAGGCTCCATATGTGACTATAACTTCCACTCACAAATATGTCGTATGTCTAGATTCGGGCAAGTCATGTGTGGTAGTATGCGAGTAAAAAAAGACCGTGTGTGTGCAATATGAATTGGGTTTGCATGGATAAATCAACTATGACTATAGAATATAACTTACAATGTCACGATGCACCGATTCTTATGGTAATCCCTGAAGCATCCAACAGATGGCCCAATGGTTAGACCACAAGGCTACAAGTGGTCGTGGGTTTAAAGCCACATAGGTGTCCCATGAGCCTTGTGCTCGACGCCTCACGACGAGGTTACTTTAAAAGGGGTTATTTCATCCTAAACAGAAAAGGACGATGCCTCCGGAAGAAGGAAGGTCTTTATGGTATTTCTTCATCCCCAAAGAGTACTCACTACTGCCTTCTGTTGGAAGGTGGACACTTTGTCCCTATATCACCTTGGTTGTCCATAGGCAAGGCACAAACTCGGAACCACTTGGCTACCTACACTAGTGCTCCTCTCACTGTAATTAAGAGGCCTGATTTGTGAGCGATCATTCCTGGTGTTTCAGAAATAGACCTTCTAAGCCCTTCGGAAGGGTTACTGGGTCCGTTTCACCTCACGATTGGGTCAAAGCCCGGTAATGGTCCAATTTAGGTTCAGGGGCGTCATTCCGTTCAGCATTATGGTCATAGTTCGTTGGTTATCCAGCACGGTCTACCGTGAGTATGCCTTATGGCATACAAGAGTTTTAATCTTTTTCCCTTCAATAAGTTTCAAATAAAGTTTCCAGTTTCCCCTGTTCTATAAAAAAAAAAAAAATAGACATGTATTTTTGCAACAATTCTATCTATTGCAGAGCAAAGTTCCCTGCCACCATCGTATTTTCACAATATGAAGAATATCCAAATAAAAGTACGTATTTTCTTTCTCGTCCGTGCAAAGATGGAGAGACGAACCTTTAAAGGTCCATCGCGATCCATGCTCAATAATACATGTCATGGGCCACAATCATGTACCCCCTCGACTAGTAGGTAGTGCCCACCCCACCCCACCCAAGTAAACCATGCATATCCCTTTCACACACCCAAAGCACCTCCAAAATTCCTAGTTCATTTTTAGGTCAATGATAACGTGGAATACCGCAAGTCGGACCCCTGCAGGCCATTCCACGATCCCCAGGTACCCCTCCCATCGTCAGCATCTTCCACGTAACGGAATGCGCTCCTCGACATTATCTTTATCTCTTAAACACGTATCTTTTAAAATTGTACTACCGGTACCTAGGTAAGGGGGAAAAAAAAAAGGAAATGTAGAAAGATAAAGAAATGTTGTCCTATACAAAAGGACAGTATATTCCTGGTGGGCCATATTTCAATTATATTTGAAGTTTTCCACATTATTTTCTCCTGCTCGTGACTCATGTCCCAAGTTCCTAACGGTCAACTGGTCATCATTTTTGGGATGGATGAAGTAATCGAACATTGGATGACGGACTACTTCCATCCGTCAGAACTACCTAGAGTGGCGGCTGCGGCCACAGATAGTACAGGCAGTGTACCTAGCCGTTGGCAGGGGCAGGCAATGTCGGGAGACGTCCGACAGGACCCGGTGCCGGTAGCTGCCGCGCCGTCAGGAACGCGAACGCACAACGGAAAATGACATCCGACGTGCTCACGTTGTTGCTCTCGCGTCGTGCCACATCACCGTCACCCACCGGTCCGTCCGGTTTCCCTACTTGCAGGCCAACCTGTTCTGCCCGGAAACCGGCTACGGCCGGTTTGTCTGACCCCCATTAAGAACAGAGAATGAATGAAATATGAACGGTTGAAGCTTCGGATAACGGAGCGTAGTTATGTATGCTGGATTCTCAAATACTCAACTTATTACTACTAACGAGTTCAGAATCAAGTGAATATATATAAATATTCCGTCCCCTTAAATATATATATATATTACAACTGATATGTAATAACTAATGACCCATTTAGTGTTGAGTGAAAAACTCTCTGGTCTTTTTCGTCTCTCTTACCAGGGCTTTTTTTTGTAATTGGGAGGGTATTTTTCCTTCTGCGAAGGAAACTGTAGTGGCCATAAACCTGGTTACTCATTCTTCATTATGGATGAGCTCCTTTTTTCCATCCGTGAGGAGCACATATCCATTCGTTTTTCATCCCTGTGCCCCCGGTTATGTCCGGTACCCAGTGCGAGTCGATGGATGACCGGCCGCCATCGCACCCCTCACCTAAATTGACTAACCACCATTCTTTTTAGTGGCGAATAATCGCCAAATTTCGACCTCAAAGAATAACATAGAATATTCTATCATAAATTCCCTGTTTTTTCATGGATGAAATCGCCCAAGTAAAAAATATATTATAGATGAATTTGCCAAATATAGATGATATAAATGGATGAAAGTAGAGAGGAGGATGCTTCTATCCAAATTTCAATGGATGAACAGAATATATGGCTATTTCTTGCAAAACTCAGTAACCACTCGTGCTATTTTCCAAATTTCCAGAAATACTCGCTGTGACCAACCCACCATTCTTCCTTTAAAAAAGGAAAAAATAGTAAAATTGGACAATGTCGATATTAATCTTGTACTCCGAAAAAAAAAAAAAAAACTTCCTCGGACGGACTGCCCAGATACTAAGAATATACAATAATGATAATAATAATATGTCCCCTGTTCTCCAAAAAACAAATATATATATATATGGATGAAGGATATTTTAGAAAAATGAAGGAAAATAGAGAGCGGTGGTGGTATACAGACAGTCAAATATAGGGTACAAGTACGAGAGAGTTTTTTTGAGCGGCACCGTTACGTGCCCGAGGGACCAACGTGGCGTGCTGCAGATGCGTGGGAGGGAAGGAGCCCTGCGCAGCTTCGTCTTCGTCTGCGCACACAATATAGGCTGCTTGTATGGCCGACTGTGGAGCAATGCGCTCGCAAACGATTGTTGCAAGGTCTGGGCTTTTGCAGAGATCAGAGGAAGAGGAGGAAGAGGGAATTGGATTGTGGTGAGCAATTTTGCTGGGGATTGCATTGTGCTGTGAAGATTGTTTTGCAGTGTGCTGTGAGAGAGGGTGACTTCTTGCTTGTTGGATGGTTGCGGAGAGGAGAGGACTTTGGTTCTGTAGTGTGTTGGCCGTGGTGGGATAGTTGAGGCGGGGTGTGGGGACGGTGAGGCGAAGGTGAGAAAAGATGGCCCAAACGAGGAAGGTCAGACATGGAGGGACGACGTGGTTTGTGGGAGCGCGACCATGGGCTTTGATGATCTTTACGTTGCTCTTGCTTCTCCTGTTACAGGCTCAAGTGCCCAGTGGTAAGTTTTTCGGTTTCTCTCTCTATATAGACCACGGGAGGCGGTCGTGTCCGTGTCTTCTCCTATCCTATATCAAGTTCTCTTTGTCCAGCCCATGTCTTCTCCTGTCCTATATCAAGTTCTTATTGTCCATCCGGCTATGGTCGTATGGTTGCTGTGGAAATGAAAGGTAAGTGTTTTGTTCCACTTCCGTTAGTCAGTGCCTGGAACTAAATAAAAGAAGTCATTTGGTTTCGAGCTGTAACTTACTTGCTCAGGGGGCATTTTGATCTCAGATTCGGGACCTTCAAATTGGAATTGAAAACTTGGACATTTAATTTGTAGACACCATATGCAGCACAAAATTGCACCTCAGAAGGTGGAATGAAAGCCTCCATTGAGACAATCGCCAGAGTGCAAAAGTGGGTACCTGTGACATGTATGTAGGGCTATTCTCAACAGTTGCGGAGAGGCCACGTTTTGGATTTCGCCACGACTAGGAAGGAGCATTGTGCCGGGCTGAATTTTTTTGGAACCCATTGTACCAAAATCTGTTAATAATCTCACATGTAGATTAGCCCTGGAGGTCCACATCTTAGTCTTTTGATCTTAATCTATCAAAAGACTTCACATCTCTCGTTGCCACATGAAACGCTGGCGAAAGAGAAAATGATGGAAATGTAGGCAGGAAAGTCCCGGATAGCTGGTCTTGGTGGCACTGAGATCCTCACATCATGGGAGGAGGAACACCCAGCCCTGAGGAGAGCTCTCCCGGGAGGAACACCCAGTCTATGGCATCATGCTGAAGGGGGCACAACTTTGTCACGGCATGGAGTTAGTCCATATGAAAACCTTGGAAAGGAGTTTCAGAGCACATCCATAGCTAGATCCATACCTGAAGTCCGGCTTCTGCAGAAGTTGAAACTAAGAGGTTCCAGCTTCCACGTCTAAGGGAAATGTCTTGTAGGGTCTTACAGAATTATAGTCATTTGGTGTGCTGACGGTTTGCCCTCAACTGGTCGGTGGTTGGTTTGTGTGACTTTGTGAGCAGGTGAAGCTGTGAGGCTAAGTGCAATAGAACGAAATTATTTGACAACGATGCTCCGTGGAGGACGGGTCCTGCTGTCTCTTGGTATTCCCTAGTCCTGGATTTTGCTTCTGCCACATGACCTGCCTTTAGGTTTAACAATTTCTTTGAGAATCTCTGCTTCACAAGAGGTTTTTCAATTTCATCAACTGTGAGTACTTCGAGTTCTTGGCTTTTGCTTCTGAGTAGATCATCGGTGTGTCCATTTCTCATGTGTGTGCATGCCCGTTTGGGCTGGTTGATGAGAGAATGCCATGCATGGAAGCACTTCAGGTGGAGTCACTGGAATTTAAATCCATGGCATTGAGTGATATTTGGATGAAGTCGTAACACAGTACATAATGTTATTTTTGGCTGTCTCTGGAACTGCCTTGTTTCCAAAAGCACACTTATCTGGGTTTGCTGTTAGCATATCCTAAGTTCATAGGGAAACAATGTTCAGACTACATGCAAAGATCCTGATTCTGAAACTCTGTGCTGCAGAGAACTATGTGGACCAAATTGAAAAGTTCAAAGTGGACAGCCATGCCATTGACGACTCAGAGGATGACATTCAAGAACCTCGCCCGGACTACGATTTTTTCCAGACAATGGATGAAAACAGCCCTTATATTGTGGAGGGGGACGAGGAGCTTGCAGACCAAAAATAATCATTTTTGTGTCTTACATCCAATGTCACCCAGTTGAAAGATTAAAGCTAGTATGGTTGAAAATCATTAGTTTTCAGGCCACAACCATGCAGGGTTTAACGGGCCTTATGAACAAGGTCATTGTGGAACTCAGGCCCCCGTTCTGGATGAAGATTGTTATCCAATTCTGAGGGGATCTAGTACCAGCTTGCAGAAGTGACTTCTATGTCATCATCCTATAACTTCCTGAGTGCATAGACTCAGCGAGGTCATGCTGAAGGTTTTTTGGGAATCTCAACACAGGTCTTACTGTATGCCTGTTACCTTTTGTATCATAGTGCAGAGGACTCCAGCCTTCCTCAATAGTGAGGATCAAAATAAACTGTATAGTGCATGTTGTGTTTCTCATTTGTTTGCAAAGATATACCTGCCTAGAAACATGCATGTAAAGATGTGATGTAGAGAGAAGGACAAGAGAGGTTATGACTGTCCAAAGTTCCATCTCCAACAGGTAAAAGGACTGGAGGAGGATGATGCTACTCATGACTTCCCTTGCCATAGCCTTCTAGACAATGGATCTTGCGCTCTTTCTGGACAGAGACAGACAGACAGAGGCTGTATGATTATCCCTTGGTAGTCATAAGTACCAAATACATATGTTGGCACAATTTACACTTCATGTGACCCATGGTTCTTGGGGGCGCTCTGGCTCCTGCAAAGAAAAAAGAATTGGACCTCTTTTTGTTCTCTCAGGATCGTTAGTAGGGCGACATAGCTGTAGATAGGGATTTTGAGAACAGCAAGCTGGCTAGCAGAAGTGACTCTGGGGAGGGGCGACGGAATTGACAGTGAGAAATGAAGAGATGACAGCGGACAGGGTTGGAGAGGTACAGGAAGGTGATGTGACAGAGGTAGAAGGGGAGGAAGGAGGGCTCAAAAATTCACAGCCAGTGCCACTGAAGCCAGCACAGAGAGCATCGATCAAGGTCCAGTTATGAAGAATGGGAGAGGACATCACAGCAAAGGTTTGATAGAAAAGGTTTACACTATTTACACATCCCACATAGCAATGTTATCATGGTCCTCACTAGTTTAGGACATGTCACCCTTGTTAAGAACAATTTGACTTCATTCATTTTGAGGCCTAGGACCTTGCGCCATAAACTACCAATGGGCTTGAAACCAAGTCTAACCCATTTCACCAGTGGAAGTAGATGCCACCTAAAGATGGCAAAGCCCAAAGTATTCAGATAAAACTAGCCTCAAATGCAATGGGCTCCCTTGCTTTGGCAAAACATAAGGGGTGGTGACTCCAAGGGGCATGACTCAGTACAACACACCCATATGAGCCTTGACACTGTGTAAGATTTTTTGACCACATTTTCTCCATTAACTTCAACATGATACATAGTCTCTCTTCTACAGAAGAGAACCAACCAAATAGTCTTAACCTTTGTTGCTGATGACCCCACCTGCAGTCGCCCTTCAACTCTTCATTTTCAACCAGAACTAAAGCAAACAGGCCATAATCATAACACAAATCTGGTGGCACGGAATCAAGACATTAGCCAAATATTTGCAAGTACTGCGAAGTAATGCACATGGATCAAATTGTAGCAGATCGAGATCACGAGCTATGCCTTCACTTGAAATGTAGGACCTTCTGACGAGACCATAGAAAAGTTAGTTGCAAAATGAGGGAAAACGGAAACGGTATGCGATGGACGAATCGACCACCTGTCTGCACTCTTGTAACAGCTCTGACGAAGACACTTTCTCGATCCTCGAAGCTGCTTGTGAAGTTGCAGGTATCAGCGTCATCTTGGGCACGGTCTCCATAGTCTCGATAAAGTGCAAATGCAACACGCAGCGCTAACTGCGAGTAATCCTTCTTGATGCCATTGGCGATATCCGCCACTTTCTCCTTTACCATGTCGATGTAGACCTGCAAGCCGGCGACAGAGTCTCTTCAGTATTTCTACTGTCAAGACCGTTGATGCCCTGTTACTTGTACACAGTACTTACAAGAAGGGATCATGTGAAATCGATAATGAAGACGTGCTGTAAGCGAATGTTCATTACTTCCCTTCTCCCTTATCTCCGCAAGTGGCCTCTTCAGATTTTGTTTTGTGATTGACTGTGGACGGGACTTGAAGATTTGTCCACTTCTAGTCCCAATTGTCCCCGCATGTTTCCATTCTAGCTCTACATTTCGCTGCTGAATTGCTTGAGTGGCGTACTAAGGACCGTGTTATTGGAATTCTTCTTTGCTTCTAACTGCGCAAGTTTTCGCTCTATTTCATCATTTCGTTGTTGAATTGCAGGAGAACGGAGGGAAACAGGCGCCCCTGGGTTGGCTCTTACCTTCAGTGTCCACTTTCTGGCAGTCGGGCTTCTGATAATCTACTTTGTTTACTTTGCTTTTTGTTTTCTTCTCTTGTTTCTTGTTCCTCCCCCCCCCCTTTTTGGGAACTTCTCATCCTATGCACTTTCACCCATTGTGCATGTTGTAAATAAAGTCTTACAGGGTTTCATCATCATCTGATAATCTACTGCAGGCAAATTTGATCAGGGTAGTTAATTCCCACCTCATTTCGCTGTTGGTTAATCCTGGCACTCTGCCGCTTCAGATCGTCATTCTTCCGCGGGTTATTTTGAGATTGAGGAGAGGTTGATTTAGCTGCGACTCCTGATGGTTTCTCTCTCGCTTTCGCATCCAATGGCTCGTAACCTTCAGCTTGCTGTGGAAAGGAAGAAACTGGTGTCACGGCGCCTGGAATGTCTCCAGCAGTAGTCAGACTCAATATTAGCCGCTCAAGCTCCTTATTTCGCTTCTGCACTTCAGCATCTGAATAAGCAGTGCTCCGGCTTGCAAGAATCGAACGATCTTGATAATTTACTCGTGTGGCGGCCAGTGACGTACTGTTGTCAGCGCTCGTGCTAGGTGAAGGCCCTTCAATTGTTCCTTCTCTAATAGTCTCCATACTTCACTGTTTCAACCTCAAGGCACGCGGGCTAGACTACTCCAAGACAATCGGCTCAAGAAATCTTGTACGTATCGGCCTTCATGTCCTAACTATCCACCTTGGTCTAGTTTACGTATTCAAGACACTGATTTATTGAAGAGAAAGACGATAGGCACATTTAGGGCTTGTGATCGGAAGCTCTGAAGCTTGGCTGCCTCTTGGATGCTGTAGCGGTGTGATACCTAAGCATTTCAATGAGAATCACAACATTAAACAGTTCCTACAGAAGAAGGTCGCCTAATAAGGTTTGTCGACGTGAGCCGGAGCAGTAATAATCGTTGTATACAGCACTCACAAGTCTGAGGATATGCATGCTCATAAGATGCACGACCCGACTGTAGCAGCATCTGTAGCAGTTCACCAGAGAAATCAAGACCTAGAGCGGCAGCTTGCAGAGTTAAAGTTAAAATGCAGCATCGGTGCACCCATGCCGGCCACGCATTCCCGGCCTCAGCTCAAGGTCTCAGCTCCAGGCCTCAGCTCAGCATCTGTAGCAGTTCACCAGCGAAACCAAGACCTAGAGCGGCAGGTTGCAGAATTATTAAAGTTGAAAGGCAGCATTGGTGCACCCACGTCGACCACACCAGGCCAGGAGAGGAAAAAAAAAGTGAACGAACAAGTAATTGAGTTGAAGAAATTGATAAGCAAGTCACAGGAGCGGATCTCGCCTTCCTGGTGGACGCAACAGGCAGCATGCAGGTAACTCTCTTACAATCTATGTTCCTCACATAACGAGGCAATTCTAACTCGACTAATTTGCATGAAAGATCTCTGAAAACAATTTTCTAGAGCTTTTCCTCTCTATATGCAGTATAGTAACCTATCTTGAATTATAGTATCGATAAGACGCTCCCGAAAGAATGACTCGGTAAAGGAGAAAGTTACGGAGATTGCAGCTGAGGTCAAGAAGGCATGGTCCGATCTGAAGTTGCGGGTTGCCTTTGTACCGTATAGAGATTATGCAGGGATTGACAAAGATGAGGTTGAGATGTGCGACTTTACGAACGATTTTTCGGGTCGGGAGAGCGTCTTTGTCAGAGCTTTATCAAGAGTAAGAGCAGGTGTTGTACCATGATCTACTTCTCCCCAATAATACTTATCAGCATTATATCTTACGCCCCCGTTTGGCCTTATTTGAAGAATGTCCTTGCTAGACTGTTCTAGACATTTCTCTTTACGAGGGTGGGAATCTGTAGCGGAGTCGATAATGAAACATGACAAACGATATATTTTTTGGTCTCTTTCACAGCTCCCCATCTGAAATTGATTCAATGGACAGTTAGAATCTGATGATTATATCAATTGACGTACAGACTAGGGTGGCGATGAAGCTGAGGACGTCTTCTCTGGCCTCGAGCGCGTTGTAACTCTTAGCTGGAGTTCGAAGACTCGTGTGCTTGTGCACATTGGTGACGTCCATGCCATGGCAAGCAATTTCATGACGGAGTATGGGACAATCATCCAACTGGCGACTTAAAAGGCCGCAACATTGATACTCTGCTCAAAGTCCTTCAAGACGACCGTCAAACAATTTGCTATCTCTTTTGTCATATTAATGATAGCACTAAAAAAATGATCAGTGTTTTCAAGGAAACTGGATCCAGCAAGACGAGTTGAACAACATCGAAAAACTAGTTGACATCGTGGTCACTGTGCCCTGCAACAGTATCTCGCAATCCATGCAGGTGGGTGTAGGCCAGACATTGAGTAAGTTCGTGAACCTGCGTGTAACCCCTGAGAGGCCTCTGTGGCATACGATTTCACACGAACCAGCAACTCAGATCAAGTACAAGTAAGTAGCTTGAACTCTGCCGTGGTCGACCTTAAATCCTGTACAGTGCGCCAGATCGCTACTTTTTGAGTCCACTTGATGTGCACTTTGCACATAGAGGGTATTCGAAGTGTCCCACATAAAATTTAATACAGTTTTGCTCCTCATCAAGAACAAAGGAAAAAGATCATAACCTCTCGTCGGTGGTACACGTTTGTTGAACTGTCTTTTGCAAAACCTCCACTGTACTGGTCACTTCTATCTGCAACTTGCATGTGAGCGCAGGTTGCCCACTACTTTGGACGATCTTTTCAACATATTGGCCACTAATGGGAAGCTAGAGCTGGAGGAGATGGCGGCTTCAACAGTGCAGATCGCACAGAATCCTTTCTCTGCTGATGGAACGATAAGGTGGCCCTACCATCCCAGTCACCGTGAACGTCCTGAGAGACTTAGGAGAACGTCGTTTCTGACGTTCCTGCTGTAAGAAAAAAGAAACGTAGGGAAAACGTTTAGGTTTGGATGATAATTGTTTCATCCACAATTTGACTGGATGAAAAATCGGGCAACAAACCCTAGAGCCCTGCTAGAACAGATTCTGTCGAAATCAGGCAACTACGTTCGTTGCTCATGCCGTTTTCTGTTACGTTTTCTAATTTCCTCTTCTATGAGAACGCCCGTTTTTTTACGTTTTCAAGCATTGATTTTGTGAACTCGTTTTCCGTTCGCGGTGACTGGGCCTACCATGCCATTGTGCACCAACCACCAAGTGAGTATCATGAGAAGAACAATTTGAGCAGCACAATGGGTTGGCAAATGCTCTATTGACGAACATACTGAGACAAAATTTCGGAGCTTGACATAAAATCTGGGATGCAATTCGTTTCAGAGCTTTGCGGGATGATACATTTTGGCAATACATGTTTGTCGAGTACTCTTCTACCATCATATAGTGCCCAACCACATGCATGCAGACACATGGTGGTGAAGAGATTCAAAACACCTCTTGGGCAAGATGTGAGCCGACTGCACTCATTGGAGGCCTACTGTGAGCAAATGGAGGTGCAAACAGTGGCAGCTCTAATGGCAAGGGAGTTCAACCGCGAAATTGGAAGGTTGTATACTGTATTCAACGATTCGTCTACTGATTGAAAGTCAAGGGATTCAATGAGAAGTGGTTGTAAGCAAGTTTTCATCCGAATTTGTCAAGAAGTTCACCATACATGATGGGTTGGTGGAGGCTAATTCATATTATGCTTATAAGAGGGTACTAACCAGTGTTGGGCGGTTCTTGCATTTGTGAAGGAACCTTCGGTTCCGGTTCCAAAATTATTTCAAGAGACGGTTCCGGATCCGGTTCCGGTTTTTTTTATTGAGCCGGTTCCTGTCCGGTTCCGGATCCAACTTTTAAACATGGGGGCGGTTCCGGTTACCGGTTAGTTGCTGATAAAAACCATCGGTTCCGGTTAGGTTCCGGTTCTATTTTAAAAATATATTTGTTTAATTTAATTAGATTTAAAATATTTTATCAGTCCGGTAGATTAAATAGCAGTGTATTCACATATTTGAACTAAAATCCAACGATTTTGTTAGTTTTCACTAACACAAAAAAACAAACAAAAATACTCTAAATAAACTGGTAGAAGAAAATGGGTAAAATTTTATGGGTCGAAAGTACTATTCAGCTACCTGGCAAGTATTGGCATCTTCAAACATTTTATTAATGAACTTAGCCAGGATATCATGGAGCTGGATATCATGGAGCTGGAGATTGAACCCAAGATCTCATGGCGCTGAAGCATTGAACATAGAATCTCATGGCCTTCAAGCATTGAACCCAGGATCTCAGGAGCTTAAGAGCATTAAATAAGTTTTTCCCTGGGCCCACCAGCCCCACCTTGGGGTCAAGAACCAAGAACCGGACTTAGAAGCGCTTTGGTAGGTACTAGAGACATTCAGGGCTACAGCCCCATTTAGGGCTACAGCCCACGGGTGGACCGGAACCGGAACCGGAACCGCTTTGGAGCTGGAACCGCCAGTTCCCACACATGTGGTCGTAGCTGGAACCGCCGGTTCCGGTTCCCACACAATCCCCAATGAGTGGTTCCGGTTCCGGTTCCGGTTCTGCACAGGCGGGTCCGGTTCCGGTCCGGTTCCACATAACCGGAACCGGCGGTTACCCGGGGCCAGGCAGGTAACCGCCCAACACTGGTACTAACGTACTAACCAGTGTTGGGCGTATATAGAGTCATCAGGATATCGACCCCGAATGGAACCGGCATTTTTCAGTATCCGGGTTAGATGCATAAGCGGCCAATATGAAAATACGAAAGAAAAAATCCTATACCCAGTGTAATACCCGACGGATATCCAGCCAATACCCGTCAATACCTGGCAGATCTCAGCCCTAAACTTAGTAAGTGGACGCATACCCGGATCTGCTCTTTGTCATATTGGTAATATTTGGAACCCGCGGATATTACAAAAAGGTTTAGATCCGCCCAACATTGGTACTAACATAATAGAGTGTATAAACGTGAAGTTGTAGTAAGTACTTTTAGGATTTCTCCATATTATTCCATATAATGTGTTGGTGGTAATGCGGTTTAAAAGATCACATGTGACGCAAAAGTTGCATAGGGCTCTCTACATATCTAATGTGCTATCACTTGCTGACACGACATTTTCAATTGTTGTGTTTTTATCCAACAGTGATCAGAGGCGACATATGTGCGAATACAAGACTGTGCAATTCACATTGGTGTCTATATTGAGGGTTGGATCAAAATATTATAACATGGAGAAGTATTTGGAGGGCAATTGGATCAGACATTCCAACAATTTGAATTATGTGAATACAAAGGAGTATGCCGCAACCCTCCATGCATTTTCACACTGGACATACCATCGTTCCAAAGGCTTGCTCATGGTCACCGATTTGCAAGGTGTGCAAACAGGGATGCCAACGGGTTCAAAGAATTTTGGTTACGCGACCCTGCTGCGCATTGTAAGGACGCATTGCATTATGACAAAACAAGAACAAATTGGAGTGAGCCCGGGATGAAGAGATGTGTGGAAGCCCATCAATGCAATAACATTTGTCGTATCCTTGGACTCACACCCACAAAGAATGGTTTCATACCCTTGGGTACCCAAATCACTTGACCCTTAAAATAAATTCAGGTCATAACTCGTTTTCCAATATAGAATTATTTTAAAGATTTTCTTCAGTTCTTTGAACTAGGATGATTGGCACTTTTTTTGCATATTGGCAATTAGTTGAGAGTTATCCAACGAACAAATTATATAAATATGTGTATCTAGGTAGCAAAGAAGTGACAAGGGTACCTATAAACAAGATGGACCACATCTTGGAGGTGGTTGCATGATGATATAGAACATTACTAATATTGTGTTTGTGTTCTGTCTCTCCAAGCTCCTGATTGGTGCAGCAGTCTCTGTTTCATAGAGCACACACATCGTTGCAATGGGAAGCTCTGACATGGAACGGTGACGGTGTTCTGGCTCAAATTTGGAGTGGAAACTCACATCCCTCTGTTTGAAACAGAGCCGTTGTTACTTGTCTTCATCCTCTTAATAGTGGCGGGTGCAATTGGAGGTCTTGGTGACCGGGGCTGGTTTGTGGATAAGATCACAACTGGGTTAGACAGAGCTATCAATCCCTTTGGCTGGGGTGTACGCAGTGCACTGGGCTTGAATACAGGAGGTGAGATTTACATTACCATCTTACAGTATTACCACTGGAGTCCAGGGCAGAAGCTCTTGGACTACTGTATGGACATGGTTTCATCTCATCTCTCTTTCATGTTCTCTCTCACACTGTATGGAATGGCCTACGTACCCTCTGCACTAGACTGGGTGGGGAGTGTACCTTTGGAAAGTAAACAGTTGCAAAGAGGAAAGGGAGATGCTCAATGCCCGATGTGTGGGGTGGCCCATTTTCTGATACAATGTCCGGGGTATTTTATCAGTGAGCAACGTCCCTCTAGTTTAGGACCATCAAGAATATAGTCATTGCACCTCTGTTCACCAACTTTCAAAATCTTGAGGCTGAGCCTAGGCAGCTAGGCAGCTCGACAAACATCAATTGATGTTTGTGTGAAGGGCTTTCTATAGTCAATCTGGAAAGCCCAAACCAATTGCTTATACCAAGGTAAGTCCCACTACTAGAGTGAGCCCCTCACAAAGATAGTGCCCATTCCCTTGTGTTCTGTCAATGGGCTCTATGACCACACCGCTGCAGCAAATATCTCTTGAATACATTTTCTCACACTGTACTTGTCACCCAGATGTGACGTCACAAAATCACATCTTATGAGCACAGATGTCTCTTTTCATCTTTACCTGTCTCTCATTCACCCCACATTCTCCCCTCAACCCCCCTCCCATGTTGGACAACATCCAATAAGCCATTGTTGTCTTTTTTTATTTTTTTTATTTTTGTTAACAAAGAGGGACAGTGGGGGACAGTGGCCTCCAGAACTTTATAGGTAATGGACATAAAATGTCCTTGGATACAAAGAGGAAAAAATAACCTTTGGACAGAGTGCCTTCACCAAAGCAAATGAGCTCTTAGTGGGGCGCATTGCTCAGCTTGGTGTTGCAATATTGTCAATAACGGGTGAGATTGTCACGACAGCTCAAGATTGAACCCATCAGTGAGGTTGAGCCCTTTGTCCTCTTCTTTGTTGTATTCTCTTACATTACAGCTGTCAATCTAGGCACTGGCCGGTTTGTGACAGACGACGATATTCTATACTGAGTGTGGACAACCAGCGCGTAGCCCAGTGGTAATGGGCATATATCATGTTGGATGTGGTTGTGACTTCAAACCACGGTCTGGTGTATCATGAAGGTGTCCACCTAGTTGGAAGGCAGTAGCCCTTGTGGTGAAGAGACACCATAAGTTACGCTCCCTTCGGGAGGCGTCATATATATATATATATACTGAGTGTGATGGCAAGTTTGTGAGCTACAATCCACCATTGTTTATGTGATCACAATAATGTGGTCAATAAGATGTGACCAAGGGCTGGTCACATGTTGTGAAGAGTTAAGAGTGAAATGTCATTTGGATTGTGACCCGACCTTTGGCATAAACAAAACAATGCATATTGTCTCTTCACCTGGAGGTTGTAGTTGTACTCATGTATTGAATATGATAGTCTTCATAGCAACAACATTTTGCAATTGGAGCCCACAAAACTTATTGGTTTGGATGCTTACAGTAGCCATTACTTGGATTCTATCAGTTGATGCATGCCAAAGAGCACTACAGATTTTTTGCTTGTATTGCAAGCAAAGGCAAGCATGAATCCACATTACAATATAGGAAAAAAAAAAAAAAAGGGGGGGGGGGGGGGGGGGGCGACGCCGCAGCCACGCCGCGACGTCGCAAAACAATTTTTTTCGGGTAGGGGGGAGGGGCCAAACTTGCGACGCCCGGGCGTCCAATGGGGGTCGCAAATTTGCGCCACCAGCGATTTACGACGCCGGCGCGACTTGCGACGCCTAGGGGTCGCAAAAAATAAAATAAAATAAAAAATCCTACTCTGCAATACCGAATAAGCAACGTCCGGGGGTCGCAAAGTGTGACGCTCGGACGTCGCGTTTAAAGGGGTACATTTGAATTTAGGTAGGAAAATTTGAATTTGAAATTTGAATTTCAAAAACTTGTTGATCATTGACTCCGGCGTTGACCATTGACTACAATTCTGTCCAATGACGATATATCCATTGTTTCTACATATGTTAGGCAATGCATACTTGCACCTAGGACCTCCACGTTATAACATTTCTAAGACACTACAGACTAACCAACACACCTACGATACATCTATGTATCACAAAAGCAATCTAAATATATATATACATATCAAGATTTCTTTCAAGTTCCTTTTAAAGAAGGTCCATCTTGTGACGTCGGGGAGTTGCAACCTCCACAGCCTTAGTGTCTAGCCCCAGCCCCAGTCTCAGCGTCATCGCCGTTGTTGTAGCCCCACCGCCAAGCGCCCCAAGCGACATCCTTGTGATGACCTAAGCCGACTACAACACCGTAGTGACCCCCTATGGCGACGTCGTTGTGACCCCCTGGCGTCGCAATGTTGGGCGCCCCCCGCGACGCTTTTGTGACGTTGAGGGCCGCAAAGCCCAAAAAAAAAAAAAAAAAACAAACCGCCATTTTGGGGATGCCGTTGCGACACCCCGACGTTGCAGAGGCGTTGGTTCGCCCTCAGTGACGCTTTTGCGATGCCAAGGCGTCGCAACACCCAAAAAAAAAACCAAAAATAAAATAAAATAGTGTTGCGACGCGGGGGTCGCAGCGGGGGCCCCTTTCCCCTTTATGTCACCTTGCGACTGCTGGGCGTTGCAAAAAAACGCCGCGGGGTTGGCGTCGCAGGCTCAGCGCCGCGGGGGGCATGGGGGCGCGGCTGGCGTCGCAAACCCCCCCCCCCATTTTGCTATAGTGTTAACCTCTTACCATATGTGGACAATCATATTAAAAGCTGGGGGGGGGGGGAGGGGGGGATGTTGATTCCATCTACCCTGGACATGATGGATGACCATTATGATAAAGACCTAACAGTTGAGTTCACGACTCCTATGTTAATTAAATATTTGTCCTTACTTAAACAATTAGCTTATCCTCATTCTGCCAACGTGACACCCGATCTGGTTAGACAGTTGGTTTAGAATTTGTGGAGCCAATCAGGAAAGGCCAAGCTGGCGAGTGTACTTAGGGTTGAAGGATTATATAAACATGGATGTTGGGAAGCTCTGGCGACTGGTGTACTATCTTAGTGCTAATTTGGTGTACAAGCATATAAATGATGTATGTTGATTGTGGATGAGTGAGAATCCGAAATCCTATGCAAAATATCCCACTTGCCTCGCTAGCTAACTTTATTGAACTGCATGCCCTTTTCTTGCCCTGGGAAAGGATATAGGGGGAAGGACAAGGTACAATGGCGGAGCACAAAAGTGTGAGAAAAGAAGTCCGTGCTAACAAGTGTCGAGTTGTAATATTACCAGCATATCGAGCTTTTGCGGTTGGTGGTGATGGCATCTTCTTCATCGTCTTCAGTAGCTACGGAGACGTAGGAGACGTATGAACATACACCCTAGTAGTTTAATTTTGAGTCGGTGTTCGTTGGTGTTTTGAAGTCATCCGACCGTGGACCCGAGTTTGGTGATTAAAGTGGATTATCCACCAGAAATGCTACGGTGTACATGAGCAGGCTCACTACATGAGCCTATGAGCATGCTTACATGAGCCTGCTCACGCTGTCATGGTTTAAGGTAGGAAGCAAGGTTTGGTGGTCGTGTATCCTACGACCATATTTCCGTGGATACCATGTTCCTAGAAGGCCCTATAGTCGTGGACCAAGTCACATACATTGCTTGCATATACCGTGCAAATTTTGAAAGCTGGAAATGATTGGAAAATGTAAGAACAACAATCAAATTCAGTACCCCTAGTGCTAAATTCAGAAGGGGTTGAATGACCACACAATCAGAGTCTAGCACAATAACTAGAGCTGTATGACATAAAAAGTTCAGAGGGACGAACCATCCAAACTAGAATCACAATTATCGGACGAATTATCGTCCACATAGTATCCAGCCCTAACTAGTGTTTGTTTACGAGCTCGGGGAAAATATGGCCGAGGAGGTGAAGACATAGTGGAAAGCTTTCCCACAATCAGCTTTGCATACACAGAAAGTTGAAAAGCAAAAAGGAACTCCTGAGGAATCATGGCAAATCATAGAATGGGATTGTAATAGTTGAACTGGCAACACCTATGTATTAAGTATGTCCTTACTTAAACAGCTAGCTTATCCTCATCCTGTCAGCATGGCATCTGATCAGGTTAGGCACTTGGATAAGAAGTTGTGGAGCCAATTAGGGAAGGCCAAGCTCGCGACTGTGCTTAGGGGTGAAGGATTATATAAACATGGGAGAATTTGTGGAGCCAATCTGGAAAGGCCAAGCTCGCCAGCGTGCTTAGGGTTGAAGGATTATATAAATATGGGTGATGGACAAGCGGTGACCAATGTAGCAGTAGCAATATGATACTTCCCCAAGGAAGCGTAACTTATGGTGTCTCTTGACCCCGAAGGGCTACTCCCTTCCAGCAAGAAGATGGACACTGGACACCTTTTGGTGACCAATGTACCTCCGTGCTAATTTGGTGTGCAAGCAGATGAATGATGTATGTTGATTGTGGATGAGTGAGAATCTTGCAAGCAAGATCCAAAGTCCTCTGCAGAAGATCCCACTTGCCTACCTAGCTAGCTTTACCGAGCTGCATGCCCTTTTAAAGCTCAGCACCGTAGAGGAGGTAGAAGGAGCGAGTCTGGCTTCACAGGGGAGGTATTACACTTAGTAAGGCACCATTCATGCCATGTCTGTTTTGTGACAATTTGGAAGGCAAACTTTGAACATGCCTACAATTTGAAGTGGGTCCCGGTAAAATGTAACCACTCCTCCCATTTACACATTTCATGGTGTCAAGTGTCACCCAGCAACTCCTTTTGGCGTTGTATCTTAATCCATGATGCCCACAGACCACAGACATACTATTTTGATTCATATTGAAGAAAGTTGAACAGAAGTTGAGTTATGACGTTCCCAAGTATCGTACTTGGCGTACTTGTTTCGTAAGGAAATGTTCTGTGAAAATGCAATGCATACGTACACACAAACTAAGTTAGAGCCGGATCATACCCGAGTGTTGTGGCGATGCATGCGAACAGCACCAGCTTCGTGTCATGGTAGTATGGGTTGTGCAGCACAGGAGGCTGAAGGGGATAGACGGTCTACGTGCAAGAAGCCCGCATTTGTGCTTAATTGTGGACGGTCGGCTTCAGGGTGATTCCAGGCATACACTCCAGACTGACCGCTCTGGACAAACGCTTAGCTAGAGCGGACACACAGATGGCGTCTGACTTCGCTTTTACCAAGAGGTTCACTCTCGATTTTTTATGTGTTTTCTTGCTAAGCCTTCGATGGGGTTGGACCCTTGGAGCAATGGGTTCGGGGTCTCTATTTTCTCTCTCGTTACGCCCTTGTTTCTTTTCTCTTTGGAATCACCCCTCCGTGGTGTGAAGCTACTCGAGATCCTTTAAAACCCGAAATACCTCGGAATTCTTCTGAATTTCTAGAGAATGACGACGTTGTTGCCGTAGCCTTATGGCCATAGACCCCGCGCCCAGTTTGGGATACTACCTTTGTGAGGGGCTCACTCCGGTAGTGGTACTTACCTTGATGGAGACAATTAGGACGGGTTTTCCAGATATCCTCTAGAAAGCCCTTCACACAAGCATCAACTTGCTGTGTGTGAGCTACCCAGCATTTAGAACCCAACCGGGGCAGTGCTTTCGGTTCAGCCTCAAGATTTTGAAAGTTGAACAGAGGTGCAGGGACAATGTTCTTGATGGTCCTGAAGAGGGTCACTCTCTGGTGAGAATATCCTGGACAATGTATCAGAAAGTGGATATTGTCTTCAGGCTGCCTGCACTTTGGGCAATGACAATCTCCTCTTCCTCTCCGCATCTGTCTGTTGTTCAAGGTCGGCTTCCCACCCTGAGTTTAAATTTCAGTCTAGTGCCGAGGGTATGTAGGCCCTTGAGATCATCCTTAAGGTCCTTGCCCATGACTGGAAACAAGTTCAGGGGAGTTGTATGCCTAACTTCACTTTCAGGACAGTCTTTGGGCATGAGACATGGATTTGGACACAACTCCTCCAGGTCAGCGTCATCCAGTAAGGGTGATTTCTTCTAGACTAATATTCGGATACTTGAAAATCTCTTCTACCCTTTTCAGCGGAGACCTAGCCTGTTTAACAGGACGGTCTTACTTCCAAGAAATAGCGTCGATTAACTCCGGGTATCTGGTATTAGGCATGCGATGCAACTGACCCCACCATCTGACCTTGAATTCATCTTGTTGGGAGCTTTAAGGAAGGTATGCCAAACTCATCCCGAATAGCCACATTACCTGTTCTAGAACAAGTCGACATGCTTTCTTTGAGCACCGCAACCTGAATGGTTTCTAGAGACTTAGCATGGGTGGAATTGTTGACCAATGTTAGATGCGTGCTCCAAGGCCGGCCTAATAATGTTGTAGTGCATGGTCCTTTTAACTTCAGTATTTATCCCTCTGCTGATTGAGTCACTTTTTGTATATGCGCATTCCAGTTACAGTTGG
This sequence comes from Takakia lepidozioides, assembly GCA_030704615.1. Lineage (NCBI taxonomy): Eukaryota > Viridiplantae > Streptophyta > Takakiopsida > Takakiales > Takakiaceae > Takakia > Takakia lepidozioides. The sequence goes on along the minus strand of CM060731.1, from coordinate 32,165,436 downwards.
AGGAAAATTTAACCCCAAGATATGTGCAGGAAGATGTGGGTAGATGGGAGTACAGGGATCTCTTCATCACCCCATTTCCATTTGAGATCCCCTCCTCCCTCCCCACGGTCATTGAATGCCACCACTGCGCATTTACTAACGTTAGCTTCTAGAGAGAGAATGTACTCATAAGACTTTGTTTGCCGTAGCCTTGTGGCCATTGACCCTGTGCCCAGTTTGAGCGGAACACAAAGGGACCGAACTTACCTTTGTCCGGGGCTGACGCCGGTAGTAAGACTTACCTTGGAATAATCAACTGATCCGGTTTTCCAGATATCCTCTAGAAATCCCTTTACACAAGCATCAACCTAGTGTGTGTGGTTTGCCCAATAACTAGGCCCGGACAATGAGTCAGAAAATGAACATTGTCTTCAGGTTGCCCACACAACGGGCAATTGCACTCTCCCTTTCCTCTCTGCTTCTGTTTGCTTCAAAGGTAGCCTTCCCGCCCCGAGTTTAAATTTCAGTCTAGTGCCGAAAGTGGGTAGACCCTTGAGGTCATCCATGATGTCCTCCCCCATGTCACAGACTGGAAACAAGTTCAGGGATGTTTTCTGCCTAACTTCATTTTCATCAGACAATTTCCTGGCAACAGACATGGCTTTGGACACTACAGCCTCTAAGTCAGATTTATCCAGCAGGGTCAAGAGTTGCGGGTTAAGATTCAGATCCTTGAGAATCTCTTCTACTCTCCGCCAGGACTTAGCCTGTTTGACAGGGCGATCCTGTTTCCAGATATAGAGTCGATTAACTTAGGATATCTGATGTTGGACATGTGATGCAGCTGACCCCACCATCTGACCTTGAACTCATCTCGTCGGGAGCTTATGGAAGGGATGCCAACCTCACCCCGAACAGCCACATTGGCTGTTTTGGAGCATGCTGAGATGCACTCCTTAAGCACCCCACTTGAATGGATTCTAGAGACTTAGCCTGGTTGGAGTTATCAACCCATATTGCAGATGCGTGCTCCAAGGCAGGTCCAATAACGCGACAAAGCATGGTTTTCTTGACCTCAGAGTTGATCCCTCTGCAGTGGAAAAATTTAGTGAGACCCAGCACTTTGCGCTTGCCAGTATGAACAACTTTCTGAATATGTGCATCCCAATTGCAGTTGGAGGAAAACTCAACGCCCAGGTATGTGTAGGAAGGGAGGATCGGAATCTCTTGGCTACCCACTGCCACTTGAGATCACTTCCTCCCTCTCCTCGTTCGTTGAATGCCACCACTGCACATTTACTGACGTCAGAGAGAGAGAGAGAGAGAGAGAGAGAGAGAGAATGTACTCATAAGACGTTGTTTGCCGTAGCCTTGTGGCCATTGACCCCGTGCTCAGTTTGAGCGGAACACAAAGGGACAGAACCTACCTCTGTCAGGGGCTGACGTTGGTAGTAAGACTTACCTTGGTATAAAGCATTGATCCGGGTTTTCCAGATATCCTCTAGAAATCCCTTCACACAAGCGTCAATCTGCTGTGTGCGGTTTGCCCAGTAACTACTCCCCAGAAGGGCCTGGGCTTTTGCTACCCCACTGCCACTTGAGATCACTTCCTCCCTCTCCTCTGTCGTTGAATGCCACCAATTAGCCTCTAGCCCCCAGAGGTCAAGTATCTCTTCGCGCAATCAATCAACTCCTGGAGGTTGGAAGGAGTCTCCTATGCCTGCGATGTCATCCGCAAACATAAGGGCTGGTATGGTGGCATCACCCACCCTTAACCCAAATCCCTCACTTTCCACATCCTCGAGGAGTTGATTGATGAAAACATTGAAGAGCAGAGGGGAGAGGGTACATCCTTGAGCTACACCTTGGTCTATGTCAAAGAAGTTGGACTTCTGTCCATTAACAGTGACACAGCTTTTGGTGTGAGCATACAAGTTATGGACAACTCTCCACATCTTTCCCTTGATCCCACAAGACCAGAGGCGGAGCCATAGACCATCTCTCCACACTGTGTCATAAGCCTTTTTGACATCCAAGAAAAAAACATAAGTGGGTTTCCCCTCTTTTTTCCTTCCCTGAATAATCTGGCTTAGAGTGAAGATATGATCCACACAGCCCCTGTTTCGCTGAAAGCCAGCTTGGCCTTCGTGGAAACAACCTCTAGATTCCAGATCAACCTCGAGACGAGTACTTATAACTCTGCAAAATATCTTGCCAACAGCATTGAGGAGCATGATGCCACGATAGTTCCCCGGTTCTTCTCTGTCACCCTTCTTGTATAGATTGACAATGACCCCCTGTCGCCAGCGGAAGGGGATCATTTCAGTCTTCCAGATAAGGTTAAAGAGGAGAACTAGGGCCTCTATCATGGGATTGCCACCGTGCTTGATAAGCTCGTTGACTATGCCATCAGGTCCACTAGCTTTATGTCCGTTTAAATGCTCAATTGCTTCCACAATCTCAGAAGAACTAATAGGAGCGTTGTAAGCCTTTGAAATATACTCCAGTTCATCAGGGCTGTTTTGAATCATAGGAACAGTTTTTCCAACTGTGTCCTTCCATTCATCAGAGGACCCCTCACTGTTAGACCTAGAAGTTTTGCCAAGGATACTGTAGTGGGTTTCAAAGGTTTTGACAATGTCAACCGTTGAAGTCACCACTGCACCCTTAGTAGTCTTCAGCGCTTGTACTTGCTGACAGTCTTTCGGCTTGTACAAACGTTGAAGGGCCAACCAGAATCTCTTGTCATTACCACCATGTGGGTTTGAGTTTATTTCACTGTATAACTTGTCCCAGTATAATTTCTTCTGAGACCTTACAAGCTGATTGATATCTTTACGGATCTGGTAGTACCTCGCCCACAATTCTTTGTTGGTTTTCAAATTGCAGCACTCTTTATAGAGGACTCGTCTCTCAGCTATCTTGAGTTTAATCTCATTGGTCCACCAATTAACAGCTCTACCGCACCTCCCAATGATCTTGTCAGCCACAGAGGAGACGAAACTCTCCCAAGAATCCACTGCTCTTTCGACTTCATTTCTTGCATTGTCAGAGCGAGACTGGTCTTGGAGCGAGTGGACAAAATGAGGGGGAGCCTCTTGCAAGGCCTGGACATACTCAGCCTTGACCTATTCATTACGGAATTTTTCTATGCGCCACTTCCGAATCGAACGTTTCACAGATCTCTTGGAGTTGGGAAAACACCTTTTGATCTCAGTCCAAACCAGGAAGTGGTCAGAGGTACCAATATCAGTTCTGTCGATCAACACATTGGCACTCTGGGGAAACAAATTTTTGTCCATTATGATATATTCAAGGTCAAAAGCTGAAGCTCTTCCAGACAGTTAATTAACCGTCTGCCATTAGAGTTCAGCTTGTCCTCACCAAAAGGCCCAATGATATCATCCTGATGGAGACCTTTGCCCACCCGGGCATTGAAGTCACCCAATAAAACCACCTGACGTTTGGCAAGGAATGAAGCACAGTCCAGCTTTACATCTTTGAAGGCTTTGTCTGCGTCAGCACTAAGGGTCCCCTCTGTGGGCATGTAAACACAACCCACAAAGAGGTCCTTCGTACTCACGCCGCCCTTCAGTTTCAGTTTTAGCCAAACAAGAAATCAATTGTCAAACAAGAAATCACGGACAAAGAGAGAGAGAGAGATTGTACTCATAAGATGTTGTTGCCGTAGCCTTCTGGCCATTGAGAGAGAGAGAGAGAGATTGTACTCATAAGACGTTGTTTGCCGTAGCCTTGTGGCCTTTGACCCCGCGCCCAGTTTGAACAGAACAAAAGGAACAGAACCTACCTCTGTCAGGGGCTGACGTTGGTAGTAAGACTTACCTTCATATAAAGAATTAATCCGGGTTTTCCAGATATCCTCTAGAAATCCCTTCACACAAGCATCAATCTGCTGTGTGTGATTTGCCCAAAAACTAGGCCTCAGGAGGGCCTGGGCTTTTGGCTCAGCCTCGAGACTTTCAAAGTTGGTAAACAGGGGTACAGGCACAATTCCCTTGATAGAGTTGAAGAGAGCATCTCTTTGGTGAGAGAACCCCGGACAGTGTATCAGAAAATGAATACTGTCTTCAGATTGCCCACACAACGGGCAATTGCACTCTCCCTTTCCTCTCTGCTTCTGTTTGCTGTTCAAAGGTAGGCTTCCTGCCCTGAGTTTAAATTTCAGTCTAGTGCCGAGAGTGGGTAGACCCTTGAGGTCATCCAAGATGTCCTCCCCCAGGTCACTGACTGGAAACAAGTTCAGGGAAGTTTTCTGCCTAACTTCATTTTCATCAGACAATCTCATGGCAACAGACATGGCTTTGGACACTACAGCCTCTAAGTCAGATTTATCCAGCAGGGTCAAGACTTGCGGATCCAGGTCCAGGTCCTTGAGAATCTATTCTACTCTCTTCTACCAGGACTTAGCCTGTTTGACAGGGCGGTCCTGTTTCCAAGATTTTTTGAGAGAGAGAGAGAGAGAGAGAGAGAGAGAGGGTCCTGCTCCATGCGTCGACACAGAGAGAGTCTAATGGTGTACCAGGTGAAATGTTAAGATGGTCATGTAAACAAGTGGTATGACAAGCCCTGCAGATGGACATTCTTGTGCACTCTTTGTTAGGGATGGTGCTGGGAGTCACAGGGTAGATAGGTGGGTGCATGCACAGGGAAGATATGAAGGCAGCAGAAGAGGACGATGAAGAAGGAGAGTGGCAGCACGTGAATGCCACCTCTCTTGGGTGAGCTTTCAGTTGTCTGTGATTGGAAGTGTGCTTGTGGGTGGTTGTTAATGCTAGACTAGGTTGGCTAGTCACCAAGACAACATCTCCCACTGCCCAAATGGTGGAAATGAAAAGGACCGCATAATGCATGCCTTGAGCTTCTTCTGCAGTTTTTTAGCTTGGTTGTTCCTGACATTTAAACCACTGACCTGCATTGTAGTTCAATGCAATAGAAATATGGGCCGTTTGCCAGAAACTTCAAGGCCAGCTGCTCCTGAATCAGCATGTTGTTTCTACCATTTAGCAGTGGCTATGGTTGCATCCCAGGGTCAGGTATTTGAATTTCCTGAATCTGCTGGGATTTTTGGTTCATTTGTCTGGGTACACCCCATGAAGGGATCTGTTGCATGATAAAATGTACTCATAAGACGCTTTCCGTAGCCTTGTGGCCATAGACCCCGCGCCTAGTTTGGGCAGAACAAGAGGCAACAGATGCTACCTTTGTGAGGGGCTCACTCCAGTAGTGGGGCTTACCTTGGTATAAACAATTAGTTCAGGCTTTCCAGATCTCCTCTAGATTTCACAAGCATCAATCTGCTGTGTGCGAGCTGCCAGCAATTAGACCCCAACAGGACCAGGGCTCTAGGCTCAGCCTTGAGATTTTGAAAGTTGGTGAACAGAAGTGCAGGGACTACGTTCTTGATGGTCTTGAAGAAGGTCGCTCTCTGACCTCAGACATTGTATCAGAAAATGGATATTGTCTTCAGACCGCCCATTCATCGGAAGACTCCCTGCCCCGAGTTTAAATTTCAGCCGAGTGTCGAGGGTAGGTAGGCCCTGCATATGATTCTCAAGGTCCTCACCTGTGTTCAGGGAAGGTTTTGTCCTAACTTCGTTCTGCTTGGACATTCTTTGTGCCTCTGACATGGCCTTAGACAGTTCAGTTAGCCTGATAGTCTTGCTTCCAAGAGATATAGCCAATCATCTAGTATTGGGCGTGCAATTCAACTGAACCCACCATGACCTTGAACTTATCATGTCGAGAGCTCAAGGGTGGTACTCCAAACTTGCTTTGAGCAGCCACTCTAGCTGTTCTAGAGCATGCTGACATGCTCTCTTTGAGCACCAAAAACTGGTTGGATTCTAAAGTTTTAGCATGGCTGCAGTTGACATTCCACACAGGATGCATACAAGGTAGGCCTAATAATGTTGCAAAGCATGGTCCTTTTGATGTCAGAAAAAGTCATTCTGCAGTGGAAAAATTGCGGGAGACTCGAGGCTTTGCATTTTGTTGTTTGAACCACATTTTGTATCGTGTCCCAATGTCAATTTGAGCTCCCCTCCTCCCTCCCCACAATCTTTGAACCACCACTCATTTACTTACATTGGCTTCTAGCCTCACTGGTCAAAGTACCGTTGGGTACCCCCCTAGGCCTGCGAAGTCATCCACAAACATAAGAGCTGATATGGTGGCATCACTCACCTTTAACCCAAATTCCTCGCCATCCACATCTTCAAGGAGCTGATGAATGAAAACATTGAAGAGCAGTGTGGAGAGGGTACAACCTTGAGCTACACGTTTGTCAAAGAAGTTAGACTTCTGGCCATTGACTATAAGAAAACCGCTCACTATTAGAGTTACATTAAGTGCCAAGAAGGCTGTATGTGTTTTCCACAATCTCAATAATAGAATCACCACTGCTCTCTTGTTATTCCATAAAGTGTGTACTTGCTGACCATTTTCCAGCCTGTACAAACACTGTAAGGTCAACCAGGTTTTTGTTTAATCATTACCGCCGTGGTAGTCCAATTAAAGTTACAGTACACCCAACTTATTTTCTTCTCAGCCTTTACTAGCTAATTACATCTTTTCACATCTGGTAACATCTAAACCACAGCCGTCTCTCGGCAATCTTAAGCTTGGTCTTATTGGTCCACCAATTCACTGCTCTTCTGCATACGATTAGTTTCCATTCAATGATCTTCTCAGCCACAGAAGTGATGAAACTCTCCCAAGATTCCACAGCTCTTTCGACCTCACTTCTTGCATCACCCAAGCAAGAGGGGAGATCTTGGAGCGATTGGATGAAAGGTGGGAGAGCCTCTTTCAAGGCCTGGACATATTCTATCTTGACTTCTTCCCTCCGAAATTTTTCTGTGTGCCACTTTGAATTGAACCTTTCACAGATCTCTTGGTGTGAAGAATATCTGTTTGATCTTAATTCAGACAAGAAAGTGTACAGAAATACCGAACCAACACTTTGGCACACTAAGGAAACAACTCCTTATCCACTGTGATATAATTCACAATTGACCATTCAGGAGTCCACTGCAAAGGGTTTTCTTTTGACCTAGGTGCAAGGTCAAAATTCGAAGCTCATGCTGGCAATGGATAAGCCCAGCACAAATGTGAATGTCACTAGCTTGAAGAACTTGTCCACTTCAAATTGTTTTCTTTGGTTGGTCAGCTCACAAAAGTTTAAGGTCCCCAGCTGCAAGCCAGCCTTTGGCATACGAATTGTCTGTCTTCTAGGTTTTCTCCTAGACATCCTGCAATTCTGCATTAATGGGTCTGTTCTTTGCGTGCAGGCTTTGATCGCCTTGTGTATTTTTTGAGGATTGGCATGCTGTTGAGCATGTCATATCCTTCATTCACAGCTTGATTGGTCACTGCACGCAAAGGCAGGTCTGTCTGACATGGTCTTCTTGACAGACCTTTGGGCTTGGCTTACCACTAGGTTCGCCATCCCTAGTAGTCCATTCTAGGTCAACCTTTTCCAGGGTCTCAAACGAGTTGGGAACTTTCAGCTTAAAAGTCCCCATCCTCGTCTGTCTTTCCTGAGCCCCTTATTGAATCACCAATGTCTACGGTAGCTCTCCAACCAGCCAAGGGTAATTTGCCGTGGAACTCAACCTGCCAGTATAACATTCTTATACATAGTCACATCAATGCACCTCCGTTACGGAGGCTTGAGATGGTGCCCTCAGCCAGATAATTCAAGCTTAAGCTTGAGCAAGTAGTGTTGAAGGTCACGATGTCCATCCTGGGATTCACCCCCAAAAACTACATAAGAAGCTCTAGTTTTGGGATAAGTAACCAGCTCCCAGGAATCACCCTGGGAAATACAAGCATTACCTGGAGAATGAGATGTATTTATAGCAGATAAGAGGTTTCAACACAAGCCCAAGTGTTGAGCATGCAAGCCAGAGCAACTGCCGAACTTGAGTGGAGAGGCTGCATCCACCAGTAGGGATCTCCTTGTTACCATTCAGAGATCATCACTCCATGGGAGCTGCAGGGAATGGCCTGTTTTAGGCGTATTCTTAAGAAGGAGAGACCCCTTCTGTCCAACTGAATCCAATGCACTATCCTTACCTGAAGCAATCTGCTTCGGGTCAAACAAACATAGGCGAGGGGTCACAAGGCTGGCATTTGGTCACAGATACGTTTATCTACTCCCATGTCAAGTTTACCCATTTAGTAGGCTAGTGGGCAGGTAGAGTCTGTTGCATGATAGCGGGTTGCTTTGGTTTGATGCAAGGGGCATTGACAATGAAAATGCTCTGGTGAATTGCTGTACAGGGGATCCCGGCAACACAAACAGCTGAAGCCTCGCGGCAAGGAGCATCTGGAGTTGATTTCGTCGCCCAACATCATACCCTCTCGGTACTGTCTATGGCATCTTTTGACACCTCACTAAATTAAAGCTGCATGGAACTTGGGGGGGTGGAGATGAGACAGAAAATAGACCTTTTCCTGTCAATTCAGGTTGTGATATATTCCAAGTCCATAGTCTCTTTATCCTCCAGGAGCAAATGGTAGGCTTTTACAGCACCAGGATATAGAAGTTTTGGATGACCCATGCCCAATGATCTTTCATTTGACACAATCATAAAAGTTGACATTGATATTGTGCCTGTAGCCCTCTACATGCACATTTGGCTGTGTCAATCACACTGTTGTGCAAGAAGGGTGAATAAAGAGATCTTTCCATTGACCATTTTCTGTGAACACTTGGGCATAGGCTCCATGTGGTATCTGCCCAGTTCGGTGTGTTTTACCCCCAGAGTGTAAAAACTCAGCCAAAGTGGCTGTAGGGCACTTGAAAAGAAACAGAAAACAGGACAGTGAGGAGGGGGGAATAGTCTGTAAGTTTTTGTGAGATGTTAGGGAAGGGAAAGAATCCTTGGTTAAGTCTGTTTTGTTCACTCCTGGATCCTAACAAATTGTACAGGACATTTCTAGGGGTAACCTGAAAAGAGGTGGAAGCATTTATGTGTATGTGTCCGGTTGCTCAGTGACTTTGTCTCATATCAGTTAGAAAATGGAAAAAGCTTACAGAAGAGCGAGGAGATAAGAGAATGTACTCATAAGACGTTGTTTGCCCTAGCCTTGTGGCCATTGACCCCGCGCCCAGTTTGAGTGGAACACAAAAGGACAGAACCTAACCTTTGTCAGGGGCTGACGCCTGTAGTAAGACTTACCTTGGAATAAACAATTGATCCGGGTTTTCCAGATATCCTCTAGAAATCCCTTCACACAAGCATCAATCTGCTATGTGTGGTTTGCCCAATAACTAGGCCCCGAAAGGGCCTGGGCGTAATGGGCAATTGCACTCTCCCTTTCCTCTCTGCTTCTGTTTGCTGTTCATAGGTAGGCTTCCCACCATGAGTTTAAATATCAGTCTAGTGCCGAGAGTGGGTAGACCCTTGAGGTCATCCAGGATGTCCTCTCCCATGTCACAGACTGGAAACAAGTTCAGAGGAGATAAGAGAATGTACTCATAGGACGTTGTTTGCCGGAGCCTTGTGGTTCAGAGGAGATAAGAGAGACAGGTGGGGAGGGTGGGGGGCAGGGGAGAGCTGCTGAACATTGTGCGAAAGCATTCTGGGACACTCGGGCAACCAGGCGAGGAGGGAGAGCTGGACCCACGTTTCTGGTGCGAATTGCTGGACCTCTTTTTTATGCGGGGACTAGCTGATCGGAAGTCGCCTCAGGAGGATGATGACCTTGTCTTCTTTGTGCGCCTCCCGGTGGGTGCTTGCTTATCACAGCTGTTCTACTAAATTCCTAGTCAGAGGACTGGCAAAGACCCGTCTGTTTGGCCATGTACCCCTGACATGTTACCCAAGCAAGCCATTTTTCACATGGTGCTGACAAAATATGCAACATGAAAGAGACCTGCAATAGTCTGGGGCACATTCCTCCCCTTGACAATACTGTGAGCGCCCATATTGGAATATCTAAATCACTTCTGAGACATGTGAAACTGAGATCAAGGTACACCAACTAACCCAGATTTAGTGCCAATCCCAGGAAATGAATTCAGGATGAGGCCCCTGAATTGGCACTACATGATAAACTGCTCTGTACATGCAATGGTACCATTTGGACTCTCTCTCACTAATAAAGTGGAATCACCAGTATTAAAGTTCTGATCCTTGTAGTGTCTTACCCGACTGCTGGGTGGCATAATTTAGTCTACACTCGTGGTTGTGCCACTTAAAGGAGCCGGTGGTGACGCTTAAGGGATGGTCTTGTAAATTGCTCGAAGAGGACAAATTATAGACCGGTGGCTTGGGGTTTGTGGATGTTGCAGAACCAGCAGTATGGGGAGAGCGGGTCATCTCAGTCACAGGATCCTACAGGAGAGCCTTTCTTCGTACGCAGGTGGGCGCCGGAGGTGGGTTTCACTACATTTGTTGTGGTGTTGCTGCACTCATCTTGTTCGCAGGAAGTCAATAGGGGTTTTACTACTGAACAGATTGTACATGTAGGTTGCTTAGGACCCATACAGAATGCTCTGGATATGTTGGGGAGACAGGAAGGAGGGAATGGGTTGCCGACTTCAGAATTTCCAATTCAGAGCGAAGAATGGAGCCGCGCATGACATGAAAATGTGTCTTTGGTGCAGCTTGGCAAGGTTATAGGGCACAGTTCAGGGCAAGTGGATTGGTGGCGCTCCTTCTACCTTAATCTCATTTGCCACACAACCTTCTCACTCACTGTGGCCATCTGTAGGTATGCCTGTTCCCTATATTCTGTAACATGGTACTTTTTTGTGTCAGTAGGTTCCTTCTGGAGGTAGATGCCAGCTCAAGGACTAGTAGACATGCCTCCGACATCACTAGGCGCCTGTGAGGGAGCTTTAATAGGATAGCCATAGTGTGTGGTAAAATTGACTATGTAGATGGATCAAGAACAGCTTATATGCATGCAATCTCATGCATGCTTGTGGTTCTGTGTTTGCAGTCGGGAAGGCCTGCAAAGCCATCCTAAGGCTTCCAATGCATCCTTGACTCCCATATACAAGGTGACTACATCTCTCCAAGATTCCAAAGAGACAGGACTGCCAGGTTGGGTCTGAGGTTGAATTGTTGTGATTTAAAAGACCCTAAGCAACACAGGAAGGAGGGTGATGGCAGGTGACAAATAGGGTGTATGCTTCACCGAGCCGTGCAAATTTTCAAGAGGACTTCAGGTCCAAGGTACTCCTCAGGTCCCTTAAATGCTTCTCTCCCCACTTCTCTGTTCCCTTCCGTGCCCCAATTCGCGCTGAAACCAAGTCACTAGTCCTCTTTCAGGATGTCCTGTCGGAGTATGTCATGTTTCTGGACTAAGTGTGAACTCTTTTGCCTACATTGCGCCTAGCACAGTCCATGGAGTAGAAGGTCCTCACAGCCAATAAACTTGGATATGTTTGTGACCATGCCAGGATTGTGGATCTTTCCGATTGGCTGCAGAATGCACTGTGTGGACTTCTGGCCCACTGGAGTCTCTCTGCACTTGACAGGAGGTCAACTATCTGGATGCAAAGCATGGTTGCAGTAACCCACTCTAATTGGGAGAAGTGAAATTGTGGATGACAGGCTGTGGAGACAGTACCAGCATACCCTGATATTTGCTTTGTTGTTGATGACTATGACAACACATTTGAGGATGTGGTAAGTGGTTCTGAAAACCACCCTCATCATTTTTGAGTCCTCCTATACTGTCCTGCAGTAATGGGTGAGGCTATGAATCTAGTCTTTAAATTAACATATTTATGTGGAGGTGAGAGTGATGGTGGTTTACTGAGGCATGTCACTGGGACCACTGTTGTGTGGATCTTTATTGGGATATCATAGTCAGGCTTTTGTGCTCATTGGGCCGGTAGCAATGTCATAGAAACCAAGTATGCTACATCAGGAAACTGCTCAGAAAGAATTCACAGTCAATAAATGGTGTGCAGGTCCTAACAGAGGCAGACCACTGTTATTGTGTGTTATTGAATGCACGTGGAGGTGCGGCGTTCCCGCCTGATGGTGTAGAGAAAATAGAGGGTGGAGAAACTAGTGCGGAGATGCACTTGCTGGATGAGGCTCACGGCTCCAGCTCTTCCAAGGTGGGTAGACACATATGACTGGTCTGGTAAAAGCAGCATCTGGCTTGAATTAAGCATGTTGCAGAAAGGTGAGCATGAAGCTGTTGCACCCTGTTAATTTGATGTGTAGTGTGTCACTTGCGAGGCTAAATGTTTGTTTACTTTGGGGGTTAACGATGGCTGGCCTGTATGAAAGGGTGGTGTGGCATGGGCTGCCTTGGCTGACCTGCAGGAAAGCCCCCATATCTGGAAACTCTCTCACAGTAGCCTTGAGGCTTTTGTCACAAGTGAGAGTTTGCTGAGTCTTGATACCTGACAAGCATGAACTCTTGTTCAGGAGTGTTTTTGCTACAAAAAAAGTGCCAGAGAAGCTTACTTAGGGGGTGAGATGGGGTCTCAGGTAACATTGTTTTCAGGATTTGTGAGTTACGACATGGTACGAACTGCATTTGAAGGTCAGCTTCCATGGTTGTGTGTGGAGCTTTGTCATCATTCCCCTTTTCATGACCTTGTGGGATTATTATATGTTGTCTGCTTTGTAATGGAGTGTAGAAGGAAAAAGCTTGCAACTGAGGACTCGTGAGAATATTAGGAAGGGTTGAGAAAGGAATTGTAACTGTGTCTGATTGAAAAAGACAGATTTTTTTTATCATTTTGGCATCCATGGTCTGGAAGCTTCATCCTTGTGCAAGTTGTACACCGTGCATTGACAGCAGACTTCACTGAGACATGGTCATGATAAATAGCAGTTGGGTACATGACAGGGGGCAGGGTCAAGGGGTTGCTGCAATTTTCAGCGGCGTCCAGATCAGAGCGCTTGGTCATGCGAGGCCCTGGTGGACGTGGTGCTGTGGATGTAGCGGTCTCGGCAGGTACTCACACTAGCTAGCCAACAACAATCTTAGCATGCACGATTGCAACCAGGATCTGTACACGTTCAATTCTATTTTTTCCTTTAACAATGTTTCTTTACTAATTTTATTCCCTTGTTTTGCTCGTTGTAAAAGTAGAGCTTGGATGGCCCACAATATCCATATCCTGTTGTTTTTTTGGCAGTTCAGAGTGATGCCTCTGACCGGTTGCACCCGCCACCACCTCCTATGAACACTGGAGCTAAGTCGGGTTTGGGAAACATTGTGCGCAAGGCAGCCACAGCTGCAAAGCAGGCTATAGGAGCAGTGTCTGCTGGGGGAAAAGCTGTTGCAGATGCTCCACTGCCCTTGCGCTGCTGTCTGATGTCACTCTCGCTGCCCTGGGACTGTCTTGCCTATGACCTCCTATTTAAGGTGGATACCAACCATTTGCATCAGCTGTGTATGCACACATGATACATAATTGAATCTCTGCCTTTGTGCTCTGTGGGGTATATTTGTTGTGGAGTGTGGGGTAGTGCTGTGAGGCTGTGTCCATGCCTGTGTAGCCCCATAGGAAGATTCAGATCCTTGAATTGTCAAAGGCTTACACATAACTGTTGCCTGTTGTGCAGGGATTCTCAAAGCAAGGCAGCTAGTAGTGTGAATCAGGGAAATGTATAGTTAGTGTGTAGACGGCGGTTCACATAATTGAAGCTAGGCCTTGCAATGCCTTGCAATGACCTCATGTACTTTGAAAAATATTTTTGAATGCTCACAGATAAGCGATTTTAAATCGACTACCACATCTTGCCCACAGAACTTTAACAATATAATTTAGCATTATATTCTAAATAACAATTCACAATGTAATTTAATGACCAGCTGTTGAAATCGGTGATCCACAATGTTACTAGGAACGATCCTATAGATAGATAATAAATCTGGAAGTACCTCATACTGATCTTGATGTCTTTACGTCTAGGCATAACATACTATAATCTAATGTAATTTAATGACCAGCTGTTGAAATCAGTGATCCACTAGGATCGATCCAGTAGTTAGATAATAAATCTGGAAGACCTCATACTGATCTTGAAGTACGTCTAGGCATAACATACTATAATCTAATGTTGACCACTTTCAAAAAGCAGGCAAAGCCTTGCTTGTTGGCAAAAGAGGTACACCCATACGAGAGAGGGGGAGCTTCTTCACTGAATACGTTGAATCCTGGAATTGGATTTCCATGCTTTAGACAAGCTATCAGCAAGCTTGTTCTGGTTTCTAGGCACCCATATAGAATGATCTAGGACGATAGAATAATCTTCACAAAGCTGTAGAATCCGTGTATGCACTTCTTGGAGGTGAGAATGTCGAGATCCACCTCTTGAAAGCACTATGTGAGCTCCTTGCGAGTCCCCTATAACCACCATCCTTGAATAAGCCAAACTCTGACCGGCCTTTTCCAGAAAAGATTGCAACGCAAGCAGCTCCCTCCGTGTTGAAGATGTCGACAAATGGTTAATGTTGGAATCCAAGAATTCCCCGTGAAATTCACTTGTGTGACCTGCCTCTAAGCACCAAGCGCCCCATCCCCTAGCACTGGCATCGTAATGAACTTCCACTTGAAGTGGAGTAGTCATGTTAGCTAGGCAGCTTCAAGGTCACCTCTACTGAGCTAGGCAAGGTCACCACCAACTGATTATCTCTTCAGTGGCTTCAAGCTCACAGCTGCTGAGGTACGCGGCTGCAAGATCAGAGCCACCAACTGATAATCTCTTCAGTCACAGGTCACAGGCACTGCTAAGCTAGGCGGCTTCAAGCTGATCGCAGCCACCAACTGATATTCTCTTGCTCAAGCACACAAAGAAATGTTGAAACCCAAAGAATTTGCAGGAGTACTACATTTATCGACTGCTGAATGTCCTGACCCGAATGTCCTGAGCCCATTTGAAAAGTTTGATTTTACTAAATATAGCCCAGGGTGAAGTATGGGTGAAGGGTGAAGTTTGCTTTTACTAAAAATAGCCCAGGGATCGATACCGCTGAGTGAAGTCCCATGGAAAAAACAGTACCATTCCTGAGATACTCCAGCATAGACGGCACATCACTGGGTACCTAGCTGATGTAATTCCTTCTCCTCCCTTGTCAGAGCTTTCTGACCACTATAATGTGATATCTCCATCTTCCAGCTACACCCCACATCGATATCCATATATACGACCTGATGCTTCCTGGAGGCGATCCTTTTCACTTCCAAGAACTAATTCGCAGCTGGTAGGAGCAGTAGCGATCCCCTTCCTGCTGCATTCAGCATCGGATTCCTGCAAAATTGAGGGGGAGACGATCTCGTAGATGTTGTGGCTTCTGAGCGGGAGGCAATTCCAAATAGAAAATTGTGGCATCCAACAGCTTTCTTTCAGCTCTCTCTCATAGTGCCCTGCCTCTCTTTCCGATGTCCGTCAAATTAATGCTGTCAGTTTTGTGTTTCGGCGCTTCCTCAGTTCTAGTTTCTGGGTGTGTACTATAATATCAACTCGCTGGGAAACAACTCGGAGCCCTCTTTGTTACTGTCCTTTCACATAAGGTGCTTACTTTTTGTAGAATCCTCTTCTGAAGTGGTAGGTCACCATGGCTGTGGAGTGCAGATGGTACCCTAAACTTTGGCAGGTTCCATCTCTTCTTTGTTCAGACTGCTGGGCCTGTGTACGTTGTTCTTGCCTTTTCCCCAAGATTTCACGTAATAATCACTGTTTCAAGTTTCGACTCTAGTTGTTGTGTAATCTGTGCCGTATATCGGCTACTTACTTTCTTCATTGTAATTTGTAACATGGTGCGAACAGCGAGACTGGTCAATCATTTTCAAATCGTTAAAGATGGAAGTGTCTCCACTGCGTGATCGTAGGGGTGGCTCATTTTAAGAAGGTAGGCACCAAAACATAATATTAACAAGCTTTCTTGTCTAGTGATAAGCCTTTTTTCTATTGTGAATCTGAAATCTGTAAGCCAAAGGGACCAAATAAAATAGATAAATGGAAGAACAATGCCAGCTTTTTTGTGGTGGAGGATGTGTGTGCAGGACTATGGAGTGAGTGAAGGGCCCTTGAAAAACTGGTGCGAGCAGGGACTCTGGACTCTGGCAGCATTCAACCCTGTACTTCAAGATTGTTCTGTGCTTTCTGTTCTACAGGTGCAATCTGCTGACACATCCTCTGCAAAGGGTCACACGTGTACTTTCGCAGCAACGTCTGCACCTCTCTCCCATATATACGTTCCCTTACTTCCCTCACCAACGTGCCCTTATTCAATGGCCAGGGGAAGTTATGGCACTCTCCTGGTCAGCAGCTAGGAGTAATTAGCAATGACCATCCAGAACTTGCCTGAATGTCATCAAGTGCCTTCCCAAGTTGATGATCCCTAGAGGATTGTGCTTATGATGCAAGGATTGATGATCAGGTTATTTTCCACAGCTTCAAAAACATCCTAATAAAATCTTCCGGAAGATTATAGTTGAATGATTCGTTGATGAACTCCAAGAACAGTGCATTCTTGCATTTGATCAAGAAATGCCCTAAGTGACGACTATTTTTTTAGCCCGTTTTCCGGGCCACTTAACAGACAAGCCAGTCCTCCAGTTCTTGAAGGGAGCTGGCCAATAGTTTCTGGGCATGTCTGGCGAATACCGACTAGGTCGACTTGAATTTGTCCATGCGTTGAAGCCTTCCATCTCGATGAGACACTGGTCAACATACTGGGCTGCCTCTTTTGCTGTACCTGAAAATTATCATTGTGAACAAATATTGTTGACGATGGTATAAGAAGATGTCGTATACTCTGGCAAATCACGTCGATGGATGCATCAAACATATTTCCCTGCGTCCTCGCAGTTCGTTTCAAACTAATTTAGCATCATTCATGAGTTGATGTGATGTGAATGTAAGATTGCGAGCTATGCTGTAACACACTTTATAACTCACCAAAAATTTTACTTTTGCACCGTCGCAATCCTCCCTCTTTGTAAGGAACTTGAGCGACCCATCGTTTTCCCAACGTTTTGCTTTCCCGTCTGCATTAATGCACACAACACACACACCACACCAATCAACAGATGCATGCATAGTCTTAGCTTTTCAAGGTCGAGGGACAGAAGGCTGAGTATGTATATCCACTGAGGGTTCATATAATCCCAAGTTACATTTCGTGAACACAAAATTATCTGCACAAGAAGTTTTGCGAACGAGGAGACATTCGAGTGCTTGATGTTTTGAACACCGTCACTTACGCTTTCACATGCCTGTAGACCCGCGTCCCGTCGGCCAAGCGCGCCCTGCAGTTGTTGAGCACAGACATGTGACAAGTTTAAAACCCACGGTTTGTAATTCGGGATCAATTAATTAATCTTTCTATGTACACTCGAACATAATCACCTTGAAGAATAAGTAATTTGTAGATAGATGCTACGAATTTACTGGAAAAGGATGATGTGAAATCGCAGTAGCTAGCGGTGCAGGCTTGGCATAACCTTTTCCGCAAATGACAGATGAGGTCCATGATGTGTCGCCCATTCCACTTTGCCAAGGCCCGCGCATACTTTGTGACCTACAACATTGAAATACCCAGTATCAAGGCTTTACATTTCCCACCGGATGAGTACTTCACATTTGCTTGCTTTTCAGAACAATAAGATTGCCTTAAGTCGCAACTGGAATAGTGCTACACGTTAGTTAAATACTGTGATCCAGAGGACATACAGGGTAGAGTCCCGTGTCAACATCCATGTCTAGCCTCCCCTTATGCCGCAGAGACATGATGTTGTAAGCATCAGCTGCTTGTTTTTCCGTTGGAAACTCCCCTGTACAACATAAATGTACAGGTAAGAACACTTACCTAACATGTGGGGTGGGTTGCAGTGATCAAGCAGCTGAATGACAAGCAAAGGGTGCCGCGGGATCAGTCAGCGAGCTGGCCTGTAGAGTAAGCAGAAGTTACAGGAGCTAGCAGAAGCTTAATGTTGTGTTTGTCTGAGTTTTCTGAGGAATTAAAAGGTTCTGGACAGCTTGATACTCATGCAGTGGGGCATCAAAGTTGCTTTCGAGTTCATTACGTATAAACGAGCGTTAATGATATAAGCATGCCGGTCACTTAGTGCACATCTTACCTAGGAAGATTCGTCCCCTTCGTTCTGGATGGAAGTAGTTCGCGACACAGACATGTTCCTTTCCGTTGAATCGCCTGCATCAAAGACCATAGATAACAGTAGAACAATAGATTGTATATTCTAAAGTCGAAAGCAAACTCAGCAACGCATATTGTGAAACATCATCGCAAAAGTCAATCTTAATTGGATCACCAACTATGACTCGGTTAATAGGTGAACCACCTTTCCACCCCCTTGGAGAGAGGTGGCCCATGCAGCAGCACTGCAGAGAAGAGCCCCCAATTCCTCGAGGGTGGCCACCGGATCCGCATCACGCCTTGTAGGATTGTTTGTGGAGAAACGCGGAGGACGGTCCCAGACTGCAGGTGCAGCCCTGCCACAGACGATGTGCACGCACAGTCGGCAGCACACGCACGTAAGTAGCCCACGCCGGGTCGAACTCACCCATGTTCCACGTGTCTCTTTTTCCCGGTCTGTAGACCTTGATACCCGGGCGCTGGTCGAGGGTGGGCCCACCCGCCCGACAACTCGGGTAGAAACCTCCAAGATATATTTTAGATATTTGAATATAGCTTGTGATGAAGCACTAACATTACCTCTGTGGTGGTAGTTTTAGGAATTTCATTAATAATGCAAAGGGCCAGAAACTATGGAGCGTCGGATAGCGTAAACTGGTGCGGGGGCCGTCGATCTCCTGCGGGTGGCTCAAGTCCTCGGGGGCAGGAATGTGCGGTGCCAACACAAAAGCGCAGAGTGCGAGCGCGCGCGTGTGTGAAGGTACCACATCTTGCCCACAGAACTTTACCAATGTAATTTAGCATTATCTTCTAAATAAACATTTTACAATGTAATTTAATGACCAGCTGTTGAAATCGGTGATCCACAATGTTACTAGGATTGATCCAGTAGATAGATAATAAATCTGGAAGTACCTCATACTGATCTTGATGGCTTTACGTCTAGGCATAACATACTATAATCTAATGTAATTTAATGACCAGCTGTTGAAATCAGTGATCCACTAGGATCGATCCAGTAGTAAGATAAAAATCTGGAAGACCTCATACCGATCTTGAAGTACGTCTAGGCATAACATACTGTAATCTAATGTTGACCACTTTCAACAAGCAGGCAAAGCCTTGCTTGTTGGCAAAAGAGGTACACCCATACGAGAGGGGGAGCTTCTTCACTGAATACGTTGAATCCTGGAATTGGATTTCCATGCTTTAGACAAGCTATCAGCAAGCTTGTTCTGGTTTCTAGGCACCCATATAGAATGATCTAGGACGATAGAATAATCTTCACAAAGCTGTAGAATCCGTGTATG
The DNA here is from genome assembly GCA_030704615.1 of Takakia lepidozioides. NCBI lineage: Eukaryota > Viridiplantae > Streptophyta > Takakiopsida > Takakiales > Takakiaceae > Takakia > Takakia lepidozioides. The sequence continues at coordinate 32,146,036 of CM060731.1, read as the reverse complement.
CACTTCTTGGAGGTGAGAATGTCGAGATCCACCTCTTGAAAGCACTATGTGAGCTCCTTGCGAGTCCCCTATAACCACCATCCTTGAATAAGCCAAACTCTGACCGGCCTTTTCCAGAAAAGATTGCAACGCAAGCAGCTCCCTCCGTGTTGAAGATGTCGACAAATGGTTAATGTTGGAATCCAAGAATTCCCCGTGAAATTCACTTGTGTGACCTGCCTCTAAGCACCAAGCGCCCCATCCCCTAGCACTGGCATCGTAATGAACTTCTACTTGAAGTGGAGTAGTCATGTTAGCTAGGCAGCTTCAAGGTCACAGCCACCAACTGCTAATCTCTCCAGCGGCTTCAAGGTCACCTCTACTGAGCTAGGCAAGGTCACCAACTGATAATCTCTTCCTGAAGCGGCTTCAAGGTCACAGGCGCTGCTAAGCTAGGCGGCTTCAAGATCAGAGCCACCAACTGATAATCTCTTCAGTCACAGGTCACAGGCACTGCTGAGCTAGGCGGCTTCAAGGTTGCAGCCACCAGATGATAATCTCTTCCTGAAGAAGCGGCTTCAAGGTCACAGCTGAGCTAGGCGGCTTCAAGCTGGTCGCAGCCACCAACTGATATTCTCTTGCTCAAGCACACAAAGAAATGTTGAAACCCAAAGAATTTGCAGGAGTACTACATTTATCGACTGCTGAATGTCCTGACCCGAATGTCCTGAGCCCATTTGAAAAGTTTGATTTTACTAAATATAGCCCAGGGTGAAGTATGGGTGAAGGGTGAAGTTTGCTTTTACTAAAAATAGCCCAGGGATCGATACCGCTGAGTGAAGTCCCATGGAAAAAACAGTACCATTCCTGAGATACTCCAGCATAGACGGCACATCACTGGGTACCTAGCTGATGTAATTCCTTCTCCTCCCTTGTCAGAGCTTTCTGACCACTATAATGTGATATCTCCATCTTCCAGCTACACCCCACATCGATATCCATATATACGACCTGATGCTTCCTGGAGGCGATCCTTTTCACTTCCAAGAACTAATTCGCAGCTGGTAGGAGCAGTAGCGATCCCCTTCCTGCTGCATTCAGCATCGGATTCCTGCAAAATTGAGGGGGAGACGATCTCGTAGATGTTGTGGCTTCTGAGCGGGAGGCAATTCCAAATAGAAAATTGTGGCATCCAACAGCTTTCTTTCAGCTCTCTCTCATAGTGCCCTGCCTCTCTTTCCGATGTCCGTCAAATTAATGCTGTCAGTTTTGTGTTTCGGCGCTTCCTCAGTTCTAGTTTCTGGTTGTGTACTATAATATCAACTCGCTGGGAAACAACTCGGAGCCCTCTTTGTTACTGTCCTTTCACATAAGGTGCTTACTTTTTGTAGAATCCTCTTCTGAAGTGGTAGGTCATCATGGCTGTGGAGTGCAGATGGTACCCTAAACTTTGGCAGGTTCCATCTCCTCTTTGTTCAGACTGCTGGGCCTGTGTACGTTGTTCTTGCCTTTTCCCCAAGATTTCACGTAATAATCACTGTTTCAAGTTTCGACTCTAGTTTTTGTGTAATCTGTGCCGTATATCGGCTTGGCTACTTACTTTCTTCATTGTAATTTGTAACATGGTGCGAACAGCGAGACTGGTCAATCATTTGCAAATTGTTAGAGATGGAAGTGTCTCCACTGCGTGATCGTAGGGGTGGCTCATTTTAAGAAGGTAGGCACCAAAACATAATATTAACAAGCTTTCTTGTCTAGTGATAAGCCTTTTTTAAGGCAATTCCTTAGTTAACAAAGTGTGAATGGTATCTATTGTGAATCTGAAATCTGTAAGCCAAAGGGACCAAATAAAATAGATAAATGGAAGAACAATGCCAACTTTTTTGTGGTGGAGGATGTGTGTGCAGAACTATGGAGTGAGTGAAGGGCCCTTGAGAAACTGGTGCGAGCAGGAATCTGTACGCTGGCAGCATTCAACCCTGTACTTCAAGATTGTTCTGTGCTTTCTGTTCTACAGGTGCAATCTGCAAAGGGTCACACGTGTACTTTCGCAGCAACGTCTGCACCTCTCTCCCATATATACGTCCCCTTACTTCCCTCACTAACGTGCCCTTATTCAATGGCTAGGGGAAGTTATGGCACTCTCCTGGTCAGCAGCTAGGAGTAATTAGCAATGACCATCCAGAACTTGCCTGAATGTCATCAAGTGCCTTCCCAAGCTCTTCCCAAGTTGATGATCCCTAGAGGATTGTGCTTATGATGCAAGGATTGATGATCAGGTTATTTCAAAACATCCTAATAAAATCTTCCGGAAGATTACAGTTCAATGATTCGTTGTGAACTCCATGAACAGTGCATTCTTGCATTTGTAACTACATTCTGGCATCATGGGCCTTCATGCCTAGAAACTAGCACTCCACTGTTTCGTGCTCCACTTAAGGGTCTATACAGGAGGCCGCATGAATCGGTTTGCTCTAAAGAAAGGAATGTATGCGTTGTTTGGCAAAATAGCAGATCATTACTTGCAACGAACACTATCCGCAGGTTCCGAAGACTGAGTTTCGAAGTCAGAATTCTAAACATTAGCCATGCCGAAATGAGCCTTGAGGCTTGGAGGATACATAGCATCTTGAGGAGTTTCATGATCTGGCTGAAATTTACATTTGCGAACCACTACTCAATCCTTGCGTGCATGGTAAACTTGCAAGGATATTGAACAGTTGATCAAGAAATGCCCTAAGTGACGACTATTTTTTTAGCCCGTTTTCCGGGCCACTTGACAGACAAGCCAGTCCTCCAGTTCTTGAAGGGAGCTGGCCAATAGTTTCTGGGCATGTCTGGCGAATACCGACTAGGTCGGCTTGATTTTGTCCATGCGTTAAAGCCTTCCATCTCGATGAGACACTGCTCAACATACTGGGCTGCCTCTTTTGCTGTACCTGAAAATTATCATTGTGAACCAAAATTGTTGACGATGGTATGAGATCAAGATGTCGTATACTCTTGCAAATCACGTCGATGGATGCATCAAACATATTTCCCTGCGTCCTCGCAGTTCGTTTCAAACTAATTTAGCATCATTCATGAGTTGATGTGATGTGAATGTAAGATTACGAGCTATACTGTAGCACAGTTTATAACTCACCGAAAGTCTTACTTTTGCACCGTCGCAATCCTCCCTCTTTGTAAGGAACTTGAGCGACCCATCGTTTTCCCAACGTTTTGCTTTCCCGTCTGCATTAATGCACACAGCAGACACACCACACCAATCAACAGATGCATGAATAGTCTTAGCTTTTCAAGGTCGAGGAAGGCTGAGTATGTATAGAGAAATCCACTGAGGGTTCATATAATCCCAAGTTACATTTCGTGAATTATCTGCACAACAAGTTTTGCGAACGTGGAGACATTCGAGTGCTTGATGTTTTGAACACCGTCACTTACGCAGGAATTCCATCACTTACGCTTTCACATGCCTGTAGACCCGCGTCCCGTCGGCCAAGCGCGCCCTGCAGTTGTTGAGCACAGACATGTGACAAGTTTAAACCCCACGGTTTGTAATTCGGGATCAATTAATTAATCTTTCTATGTACACTCGAACATAATCACCTTGAAGAATAAGTAATTTGTAGATAGATGCTACGAATTTACTGGAAAAGGATGATGTGAAATCGCAGTAGCTAGCGGTGCATGCTTGGCATAACCTTTTCCGCAAATGACAGATGAGGTCCATGATGTGTCGCCCATTCCACTTTGCCAAGGCCCGCGCATACTTTGTGACCTACAACATTGAAATACCCAGTATCAAGGCTTTACATTTCCCACCGGATGAGTACTTCACATTTGCTTGCTTTTCAGAACAATAAGATTGCCTTATAAAGTCGCAACTGGAATAGTGCTACACGGTAGCTAAATACTGTGATCCAGAGGACATACAGGGTAGAGTCCCGTGTCAACATCCATGTCTAGCCTCCCCTTATGCCGCAGAGACATAATGTTGTAAGCAATCAGCTGCTTTTTCTTCCGTTGGAAACGCCCCTGTACAACATAAATGTACAGGTAAGAACACTTACCTGACATGTGGGGTGGGTTGCAGTGAACAAGCAGCTGAATGACAAGGACGAGGACAAGGAAACGATGCCGGGGGATCAGCCAGCGAGCTGGCTTGTAGAGTTAGCAGAAGTTACAGGAGCTAGCAGAAGCTTAATGTTGTGTTTGTCTGAGTTTTCTGAGGAATTAAAAGGTTCTGGACAGCTTGACACTCATGCAGTGGGGCATCAAAGTTGCTTTCGAGTTCATTACATATTAACGAGCGTTAATGATATAAGATGCTCACGCCGGTCACTTAGTGCACATCTTACCTAGGAAGATTCGTCCCCTTCTGGATGGAAATAGTTCGCGACGAAGACATGTTCCTTTCCGTTAAATCGCCTGCATCAAAGATCATAGAGAACCGTAGAACAACAGATTGTATATTCTAAAGACGATTTCAAGCAAACTCAAATTGCAATTCATTTTGTGAAACATCATCGCAAAAGTCAATCTTAAACCTGTGGGCTTAAAACTTCAAGTCGACTGATTCGAAATTGATTCCTACGTACTGATCATTTCGCTGCTATCTCGTTTTGCTTCTTAAAGTCCACCTGTATATCAATAGCTGAGGTGGAACCTTTGAATAAGTTGTAGTGTCTATAATTTCCGTTACATAAACCATCCACAACTGGAGTGATCACATTTGCAGTTGCAGGAATGTGGCCATTGCAAAGTCACCAGTTTTGAATCATTTGCGATTTCGTGAACCCAGACAAGGTGTAGAAGTTGGCAAGTTAGTTGCGCACTGGAATTTCCTGTGTTCAGTACAGTGTTGGACTGGTATGTCCATTTTTTAATACCAGACTGGTCCTGGTATGAAGGGTCCCACCCCTTTTTCATACCAGGCTGGTATAGGTATCTATACAGGTATGAGCAACTTGGGTATGTGAGTAGTTGTACTTTAGGCTGTATATGAGTATGGTACTGGTATTGCCCTTTCTCTGTAGTGATATTGGGGGGGTATGAGCACTGGTATGGTATTTCTACGCTCACCATACATAGAAATAAATGTCATTTAGCACATAGTTAATTTTAATCCAAGTCGTGAAACACTAGGCAAAGGTAACCCAAAGTAGCACGAAACAGCAAATGAAGTCTAAATTGCAACATGGAGCCTTGAATTAACCAAATTGTAGTACAGGGTATAACTAGCTGCACTAACATATACTCATACCTACCTCCATTCACCATGAACTCACAGCAATACTGGTATCGGGACCATGCTATTCCTCCATATACCCAGACTGGTATGGTGTGTGTGGGGGAAATCCTAAAGCCATACTCCCCCAGTACCCCTATCACATGGGTATACTGGTTCTTTCATACCCGACTGGTATGTTCTTCAATATATATATTCATACCTGTATCCCATACCTAGGTTCAACCAGGTATACCAGTCCAACAGTGGTTCAGTATAACTCTCGTTAAACAAGGTACTAGATAGCGACGCGTTATTAGTATTGAACAATCGTGCTCAACATTTTGAAGCGCAGCTTAAGTATTAGCTTACGAACCAAAATCCAAACAAGATTTCCTGACAAGAAAATTCAATCTATTCCGGGAACCTTTTTGGACCTTTGTTTCACTATCTTTGAAAAATTTAGCGGCACAGATACTAATACAGTTGCTCAAGATTTGGATGCTGAGATAGAAAATGACATGATAAATTATAAAAATAAATACAGAAAAAGTACCTGGTCAAATAGAAGAACTACTTCCTGAAATAAAACTTCATCAGCCCCACTCTTCCAGCCCCTAAGAAAGTCCGGGACTCTACAAACCCAATGAGACTGGAATCAGCACATGTAAAGGCAACCTGGGCCAGCAAAGGCAAATGGATACCCGCAGGGGGGGTTCTGCATACACCCACCCCACCTTCAGCGGATTCGGCCATTCTTCCCAACAAGTCTCCGCAGCCTTCGAACACTGTGGTCATCACGGGTATTGCATGCCCACTCTGCCATTGCCAAGACACTTGCAGGAATCAAAACATTCCCAGGCTTGTCCCTCAGCTGCTCCTCAGAGATCGACTTTCCGGACATCCCAAAGACTTCCTGCATTTCTCCACTAATTTTCAAGAAAGGACCGCCAATGTCCTTCCTTCTCATTGAAGCGGCTTGGGGGCACTTTGCATCGCTATGGATCACCGTGCAGGATGTCCGACAGTTCATTGCAAACAACTCGCCCACCAACTGCCCCGAAAATATGCTTAAAAAATAAATTCAAGAATTCTTTCTGGCTTTTCAACCGCACTACCACTTGTCAGGCACCACCAAAGTCTCCTGGGATTCTTTCTTGGTCAAATTCCCAGGGCTCAGTTGTAACCCTGTGGCACATATCCTGGCTCTTATGGAAGAAGCGGATATCTATGGGACGCAGCCACATACAGGTTCATCTTGGGTACGGAAAAACATTCTCTCGGAACCAAGAAGGGCTGCCAAACTCAAGCCAAGGTTCAGAGAAACTCTCACCAATGCCTTTGCTTTGCTATAAGCAATTGTGGAAGCAGAAATAGATGAGGAAAACCACAAAGGGGACCTCGAGCGAACGTGGGACCACCTCTACGGAGCTAGGCCCCCGCCCTCGCCATCCTCCTCATCAAGTGTTTCTGCCCGCTCCGTGGCGCCTGCCCCCTCAATGCCAAGTCAACCAGCAGCATCAGGCCCTTCGCAGCAAGACACCCCATATTCTTCTGCCTCTCCAGCTATCGCCCATCAAGATCTACCTCCACTTCAGCCTGCAGTTCCAGCTTCGGAGCCCAACATGGAAGATGTCATCACCAAAATGGACCAGGTTCCACAAAACCCCACCCCTTGCTTCATTTTTTATGCTGACAAAAAAAACTCTAAACGTTGTTGGCTCCTCTGTCGCAATGAATCCTCCTCAAAATCTGTCTGCAGGCATATTCCATCCATCTCTCTTCCTGCTTCTCTCTCAATACCCTACTCGAACCATCTCCCCCACAACATCCACATTCCCCCTCTTCATCTTCCTCTCCCTTCCAACTTCTTCCTTACCTACACCCATTTGATATCTATCAACACAATCAACTCAAACCCCAGCCAGTTCGTCCCATCTCCACCTCCACCTGCCCTGTCTGACCCATCTACCCAAACCAATGTGTTATGATCAAAGTTAGGAAGCTCCTGCCCAAACCACCCCCCACCTTTCGATGGGTCAACTCTCTACTCCCAGCAGATCGTAGGGTCCACTTTTTCTTTGACAACCCTGGGCCATCGAATGAGATTACCACCCTCGGCCTTCTATTCCACCCACATGTTGATTAGTTTATCCTCATGGAACATCGGGGGGTTGGGGCAAGGCCCAGACTCCCTAAAAAGCGTCAGGCTTAGGAACTGGCTGCAGCCAATGCTTCGCCAGGATGCCATCATTTCCTTTCAAGAACACAAACTAGATACCCAGAAAATTTCCCACCTCACTGACCATCTTTGGCCAATCAACAACTCTCTCTGAAAGCCAACATCCACCGGTTCAAGAGGGGATACCGTAATCCTCCTCTCCCCTTCTCTCCACCCCTGCCTCCATTGTGAGGCTTCATGGGTTCCGAGAAGGGCCCAATATTGTGCCCTGGACCTTCCCAACAACGCAGGAACACTAGGCATAGTCAACGTCTATGCACCCAACTCGACCGCTGAAAGGGCAGACTTCTGGACTGCCCTTGACAACAAGATGAAAGATGTTGACTACATAGACGGTTGGGTGGTCATGTGAGACTTCAACATGGTTGAGGCCCCAGAGGACCGGAGATGCCCTTCCGCCTTTAACCCAACTACGCCAGAAATGGATAACTAGGAACAACCTCTCTCATTCACACAATCTAGTGGAAGCTATTTCAATTTCCCATAACGCACCACCAACACCCCAAATTCCGACCTTCACCTGGTCAAACAACAGAACCTTACCAGACCTTCAAATGGCTAGGCTAGACCGATTTTACTGCTCTTTAAATATTGTCCAATGGATAACTAGGAACCCTCAAACCCCAATCTTGCAAGGTTTCGACCATGCATTCATTTCTGCTTCTCTAAAAATCCTAAACACCCAATCCAGAGGTAAAGGTATCTACAAACTTAATACCTCTCTCCTCAAAATCCCCTCCTTTAAACAAAGGCTCAAAACGTGTTGGTCCCAATCCGCCGTCCACCTTCAAGACCCTATTGAACGGTTTCAAGCTAGGCTCAAGGCAGTAAGTGTGAGTGCTCAAATCATGAGCAGAGATTTGGCTCTGGAACGCTCTAGGAAAACCAAGCTTTAACCAAATGTCTTGTTGCGTGTCAGACTCGAATCGAATCCCCTCGATGTGATAATCACACTTACCTCACATACCTTGAAGCCAAGCAGAATTTAGAATCCCTCCAATCCCTCCAAGAACAGAAACTCAAGCTCCAAGCCGGAGTCAATTGGTCAACCAAGGGGGAAAAAATGTCAAAATACTTCTTTGACAAGACTAGGCTACGCAGAGCCTCTCAAAACATTACGGAACTAACTGACCAATCCACTGGTCTTTCTGCCTCATCCCCAAAACAGCTATCCACCCTAGCAAAGATCCACTTTACAAATCTCTTCCAAAGTGACTCTAAAGGAGATCTAACCCTCTCTCCTCACCAACAAACATGCTTGCAATCCACCCCATCCATGTTACAACCAAACCTATTTGGTTCCCTCGAAGGGGAGTTCACTCCGATAGAACTTGAAACAACGTTGCGCACGATGCACAATGGGAAATCCCCGGGCATCGATGGAATCCCAATGGAGTTCTACAAATGCCTCTGGCCTGAAATCTCTAGCGACTTTCTCTCCATGGCCAACCAGATCTTCCGCTGTGGCAACATGCCAGAAAATTTGTCCCAATGAGTCATTACTCTTCTCTTCAAAAAAGGAGACCGCACTAATATCTCCAACTACCGCCCCATCACCCTCTTAAATGTAGCCTATAAAATTATAGCCAAAGCCCTAGGTCTCAGACTACAACCACACCTTCCAGCTCTCATCAGACCTAACCAAACCGGCTTCATTAAAGGCAGATACATCATGGACAACCTCCTTCTTGCCCAAGAAATACCTGACTTCGCCCTGGGGGGGATCACTCTTCATTAGGCCAGAACACCATCTGCGATCAATACTTTACCGGAGAGGGGGTTTTGAAGAAAAACAATTGTACGAAATATATGTATGGGAAAGGGTATGATTGGTTAAAATATTGAAGTATACGTAGGGGATAATGCATCTACATAAACTTTACAAAGATCTATAAATACATATAAGAGTACAAGGGTTTTTTTTTTTTTTTTTTTTTTTTTTTTTTTTTTTTCCTGCATTTGTTGATGGGAATGATCCTAAGACCTAAATTTTTGTCTTTTTTTTGTACGGGGAGGGGCTTTTTAAAAAATAAAAATTTGTACAAGTTTTTATACACAAGGGATGGGTAAATTGGCAATTAAAGTACATACAAGGGGTCAATATCAGTGTACAATGATCAATGCATGTTGGAAGCAAAGTCAGCATAGGAACTAGTGCGATAAGTAGGGTTGGGGTGTTTGCTGGAACAATTCTAGGGTGTTATTGTCAACTGCTAGCATCAAGGCAAGGATGTATGTATAGCTGAAGGAGCAGGGAGCAGTGTGGGTCCATATTCATCCAAGAGGGCCGGATTTCAAGCTACAGATCGCCTACAATTCCCTGTGGAAGCAGCACACACCTCACACACACAAGAGGTCATCTTGGGTGCATGGTCAGTCAAATCCTCCATGGATCATGACACAAGGTCGATGACAATGTGGTGAGGGCACCTTCTTCTTTGACCTAGCCTATTTTGCCTTCTCATCAGACTCAACCCTGAATCTACATATTGAATGTTGCAAGTTAGCTTGTTGGGTGGATGTGGGGTGGTTTGGAGTGACTTTGACAAGTTATTGCTGATGTGGCAGCAGGAAAGTACCCAAAAACAGATAACAAGATGAAGAGAAGCTTTGGAATGAACACTTTTCCGACCCCAGTCAGTGGGGGGACAATGGAGACAAAAAGGTGAGTGCTTGTTGGACTACAGAGAGAAGCAATTGCAATTCAGAGTTGGAACTACTGTTAAGTACAGGGTTGGGGTGTTTTTTGGAAGAACTTCACGCCGTCAGTGTCAGCTGCTAGCAGCAAGGCTGAGGGATGTATTCATGATCCGTGCACGGGCAGGGATAGCTGAGGGACCAGGGAAAGAGGTCCAGATTCATGTTCAGGTTCAGGCTGAGGGATCAATAGTTACAAGAAATCAGCTTGAGTAGATGGTCAATTGTTGCAAGTGGAAACAGTAGCGGCAGGGCAACTGCTGATAGAATGAGGTGCTGCTGATGAAGGCACCTTCCTCAACACATTTCAGCCTGTTTTTCCAAGTAGGGTTGGAGTGTTTGCTAGAACAAATCTAGGCTGTCCGTCAGCTGCTAGCAGCAAGGCAATGATATATGCATGATTTGTGCAGAGGCATGGATAGTTGAAGGAGCAGGGATAGAGTGTGGGTGCAGATTCACCCAAGAGGGTCGGGCTTCAAGCTCCAGATTGACTCTGTAGCTACAAGAAACCTACATGGGTAGATGGTCAACTGGCAGCAGCGGTACAATTTATAAAATCAGACATTGCTAATGAAGGCATCTTCTTCAACACATTTCACCTTGTATTTCCCTCTTATCAGAATTGGCCCTCAATTTCCATGTTGAATTCTGCAAGTTAGCTGGTTGAGTGAATCTAGTTTGGAGTGACTTTGACATGATACTGCCAATGTGACAACAGGAAAGTATCAAAAACCAAGTAACAGAGATGAGGAGAAGCTGTGGAATGAATACTTTTCTGCCCCAGTCAATGATGGGACAACCGAGGCAAAAAGGTGAATGTATGTTACATTCCATAGAGTAGCAGACGCATTCAGCATATGAACTAGTGTGAGAAGCTCAGTTGGGTGTTTCCTAGAATTGTCAGCTACTAGCAGCAAGGCAAGGATGAATGCATAATTTGTGCAGAGGCATGGGTAGCTGAAGGAGCAAAGAGAGTGTGGGTCCAGATTCATCCAAGAGGACCAGATCTCAAGCACAAGATTACCTATGATTCCCTGTGGATCAATAGCTACAAGAAACCTGCATGGGTAGGTCTATTCCGTGGGACTCAATCTACTGAGTCTTGCATTATGAGGATCACAATTGCTTGGCAGCTTACCTGCACGAGGCCTTGACCCTTAGGCAATCCCCAGAGCAGTAGTAGCTTTGGGCTGTTTTTTGACTTTGGTTTTTCATTTTGTACCATAAGCTCTTTGAGCTTTCTGCAGATGTAATAAAGTACCATTTTGTTTTATTTCATTTCATTTTCATTTCGTTTTGTTTCATGACATGTCTTTCATTGTTTTCGCGTTTCTAATGACATGATTAGTTCTCTTGTATGGCATTACATGCGTGCTCACTACAAACACCAAACTTTCAAAGCATGAACCACTATAAGTGATTGTTCAAGTAATTTCGAGCACTTCATTTAAAGTAGTAAAACAGTGGTTGCGCCGACTTCCGTAGTCGCAGTTGCCACTGGGCATGTAGCACTACAAGTTATGTGGTCGACTACCACATGACGCCAGGCCCGTGGCCATGTGGCAGCAGTGGTGGTTGTCGCGGCGCCGCCACGTCGACGTCTACATCCGCGTCCATGTGTCACCGTGCTCCGGTGAGTCAGTCCACTCATCCGGAGGGAAAAGTCAAAGTCAACCCAAAAGGTCAGACACACGGGCAGCCCGCCTGGTTACGCCACGTGGTTCTTCAGCATTAATCGCAATAATCGCTGAGCAGTTATTCATGCGTCTGCGTCCTTTACCACTCCAATCATTGGATGTCCGACCCAACTTCCACGTCTATTGTAACTAGTCGTTTGTAACTTCCAGTCGATCCCGGTTTTTTGACTTTTATGACTCAAAATGAGTCGTTATCCCAGTGGTAAATGACACGAATGCTTCTAGTGGCCTGATGATTACTCGAAGCTGATTGGATATCATAACTGATGCTCTCTGCCCAAGCATGTTTGTATAGGCTGGTCAACAACTTCATTCATAAAATGCCAAAGTTCAAGGGCAGTCTTAGTGCATTACAATGCCAGAGTGAGCACTTTCATCATCATCGAGTCTCTATCTGTCGATTCTCTTAACTGCAAGTCAAATGTTCAGTTCAAAAGCCTGCTCCTTCATCCGACCTTTAACCCAAGTTACCAAGTCACATCTACCACAAGAAGGGTCATTTCCAGTCAAAAGCTCAAGCGATTTTATGGTGAGCCTGAGAGTGCTCTGGTATCCAGGTGCTATGTAAGCTCTTGTGCTTGCATTCTTTTCCTATGAGCATAAGGTGGAACTGTGACTGTAATTTATTACAATTGAGAACACCTGCTGCAGGCTGCCATACATATACTGGAACACACTCTGCATATGTACCTACTCTGTTGTGACTCACCGCTGATAAGGCTAGGATTGGTTGAAAGAATGTCGAAGAAGTTGCCACGGGATACAACCGACCTTGCAACCCTTCATAATGATTCCAGGCAGCCCTTCTGCTTCATATGTAACTAAGCATGTAAGAAATTCAGAAGCATGATATCATAAAACACTTTACTTTCAGTTCCTAGACAGTCACTTATCAATTCAAGTTTGTGATATCTGTTGCTCCAAAGCGTTGATATCTAAACCATGCATGCTGTTGTGCCATTATAGCCACTCAACGTGGATCTGTCAACTTGTGATTCAACCTGTAGGCTACCATACATATCTACCCTGTTGTGATTCACCGCTGATAAGGCCGAGTCTTAGAACTGCGAGACCAGAAAGGAAAGCCATATAACTACCTAGTGACATGATGAAGCGTCGATGGCTTTTAGATGACCCTTAGTTCTAGAGACTTCGACACTTGGCCTTCCAGAAGTTTCGACGGCAATCTTAGGGTTTCCAGAAATTTTGACAGTTGGCAGCTAGGGTTTTCACAAATTTCGACGTTGCTTCCAACGATTTAATGAAAATTTCGATAATTATAAAAATAATTTAATTGGTGTTGAACTTGCCAAGGTACTACGGTATTGAGGATCAATGAGACTGGAATACAAGGCCTCTGGAGAGCAAGCCATATACAGTGGTGGCACCGCCTCGAGCACCGCCGAGTCTAATAAATGTAACATGGCTCATTAGCTAGAAGAGCCATACTAATCGGAATGAATAACTGCCAACTACCCCTAAGTAATTACTACGGCCTACAGCTACACCCATGCAATCGGTGATCTATGTGAAATGTCTTTAAAGCTAGCATGATCATTCAACACTCTGCAAAGCGTAGGAAAAAAAGAGTGGGGCTCTTTGTCCATGAATTCATATGTAATAATTGTGAAATTATCAACAAGGAACTTCAGTGCTAACATAAGTTAATGTATGGAACCAATGGTTGCATTGAAGTTAATCAACGAATTGTATACTGAATTTAAGTCTTGGTACTGTTTCTTGCTAATGGTAACTTCTTGGTTTCTAACTTTCGTAGGTCACAAAGTATGAACAGGATGTGGAAAAATGGAGTGGGCGACACATCATGGACCTCATCTGTCATTTGAGGAATAGGTACAAATTAGTTATTATGAAAGCCCAATTTGCTATTTTTTTTTAGTAGTAATACATCAAATCATTAATGATATCTCCCGTCGAGGCTCCAACCATTGTCCCAGGAGAGCCCACTTTGCTATTTTTCCCGAATTTCCACGAGCCAAAGTACTTGAAATTCCACATCTCCCACACCACAAGTCCAAAAATCATGAGACCAAGTCCGTGCACCCCTCCACATCGAGGGCTTTCCAACGGTACTAGGCACTCAGGGTGGGGCCCCGCAGTTTGGGACATCTCAACTCTACAAAACAAACAAAACAAAACAAAAAAGAGAAAAAAAAGGTACGACGCCTCCCCAAGGGAGTGTAACTTATGGTGTCTCTTCACCACAAGGGCTACTGCCTTCCAGCTGAAAAGATGTTCTTGAAGTCTTCCTTTCCAAGTAGCGGCTTGCTGAATTACACATACAAATGAACAAAAACTCACTATTCTTCTGCAAGGTGATGAGGGTTAAATGTCAAATCTTGCATGAGTGAGGCATGAGTAATTGAGTGTCAAGTTCATAAACTGATACTCAAATGATGCAAAACATGCGTTTAAGAACTAGTCGAGTTTGTTTTTGCACAATTAACAGGATCAGGTGCTCGCCTGATGGGAAGATGCGCATGTACAAGCGTAAGTCAATATCTGGTGACACATCCCACATTGGGATTTCTTGTCATGTTAGCAAAACTTGCATGTCTTTAAACATGATTGCTGCAGATCTGCTGTTAATGTCTAGGAAATAATGAATGCACAATGATATGTTTATGAAATTAAAGGTCATTGCACAACTATCCTGGATGAAGGCGGACACCAGCCAGAGCTATTCTCAATCTCTGTACCTGCCTCCTGCTGCAAGGTGGAGTTGGCTGTTCCATTCGAAACAGTGTCTCTAGTTAAATTACAAACTATTACTGATCTGCTGATCTTGAAGTCTATTACAATGCAGGCGTGCCGCCATATGGGGACAAGATGGGGAACCGAAGTCACTTCCATTGACAAAGATGGAAAAAAAATCAGAACTGGGAAAAGTGTAACATTCGGTAAGCATTATACATACATGGGGTAATGATGGGTTTAAAACAAAGTCATGATATCAAGTCCTCTTCGCATCAAATATTCATGCTGCCATGATATGAGCTCCAGAAGTAGTGAGGATCAGTTAAAGACTGATGCGACTTCCTTGCATGATTCGTGCGAGCATTTGCAGACAATTTGTAGTACCAACATTGACTCTTTGATCTATGGAATTTCTTCGCAGATAATACTGAAGAGGCAGCAAAGTAAAAGTAGCATGCGAGGCTGACGGCTTTGATGCTGTGACAAATTTTGCTCCGAGTACGTACTTCCCAAACATGCCCGCAGACTATTGGTCAACTCCCTTCAAGAGCCCCATGAGAATAAAGGGGGTAGATGAACCCCCTTTCTGAGCCATGGAGGCATTACAGGGGCAGAGCCCAACCCCAAGGCAGAGAGACAGATTCCGGGGTTTGAACCCCAGACCATAGGCCAATACACGAGTGGCTTAGCACCGCACCAGAGGCTGTTGGCTGGGGAGGGTCGTTCTGGTTGAGTAGCTTACTATAGCTTTTGTTTTCTTCTCTTGTTTCTTGTTCTTCTCCCCCCCTTTTTGGGAACTTCTCATCCTATGTATGTTCACCGTTGTACATGTTGTAAATAAAGTCTTACACGGTTTCATTATCATTTTTTTTTGTCTAACTTCAGACATCTGTATTTCATACACAATATCGTGACCATCATGTATATTTACATGTATATTTTCAACGATTGTGTTTGTGTTTATATATATATCAATATATGAATCGAGACGTTTGTTTTGTTTGTTTTGGTAATGGGCACATACCACGTTGGATGTGGTTGTGGGTTCAAACCACGGTCTGGTGTGTCAAAGGTATAAATTGGATTACTCAATAAATTCATGGAAAACAATAAATTGAAGCTACCCTATGAGGAGATATGGAATTTCAAGTACTTTTGGTTGCTGGAAATTCGTGAAAAATAGCAAAGACAGAAACCCATCAATATATGAAACGAGGTAGAATATCCATCTACTAGGGTAGCCTGTGCCATTGGCCCAAGTGTACAATGTCATCCAATGCCTTATGTATCCAAGTGTATCCCCTATGTCGATGCCCATGTGTGAAGAATTGAAATCGATATACTAAAATGAAGTTGGATGTTTGTTTTGTTACAAAGAAATGTGTGGACTGGAGGTCGCACTTGGGCCTCTACATAAGAGCTGACGCTGGGATACATAGGAGATCCTACACTTGGGCTTAGATAACACTTGGGCCAATGGTATAGGCTACCCTAGAGATCGCATTTGGGCCTCGACATAGGAGACGCACTAGGATACATAGGGGATTGCACTTGGACTTAGATAACACTGGACACTTGGGCCAACGGCACAGGCTGCCCTAGTATATATATAAGAACATGGGGAGTTTTACTTTTTTTGGCTTAAGAGGAGACAGAGGCCCTCAAAATTTTATTAAATAGGGGAAAAGATAAAACCCGGAGAGGGCCATGAAGCATACACACTGCGAGTAGCGAGGGCAAACCCAAGAGAGAGAGAATATTCCTGTGACAAGTACAATTTTGGGCATAGACATGATAGACAATGGCATGGTGAAATTTGACAATTACAGTGAAGAAGCCAGTGGGGCCGGGTGGTATGGTCCGGGGGTCCGGCGGGGCCTTGATATGTTCTTGGGTTTATAAGGGAGATTCACCAGCGGGTTTCGGAATAGGTCACGAGTAGTTTATGCAATTGACAAACTGTTTGATTATGCGAGTGATGCGAAGACCTACATGTATCGTGGGATGTGTGCACTAGTGACTAGTGACTGAGGAGGTGAGGCCAAGTGTCCTGAGATGGGGGATTATTAGTACAGAGAAGACAAAAAGGTGTGGGATATAGATGAGGCCAAAACTACTATTTTCAAACTTTTCTTGTAATTCCAACCTTCTTTCTTTATGAGTGTATAAAAGAGTCGATATACTTTAATGAAGATCAATCCTAAATCACTAAGCAATGAATATTTCGTAATTATACCTATATGAAAGATAACAAAATTTTAATACTCATCAGTCTTCCAAAATCCTAAACATGTTGTTGGAGATTCAGGCTACATGGTGCACAAATTTGAATGGCTAGTTACTATACCTATCCCCGGTGCACTTTCTAGTTATGCCTTCTCAGATTGTGCAATAGTACCAACAAATGTTGTTTTAAAGGTACATAAAGTGCTAAGGTATGCATTGCATCAAACACCAAATCCGTAGAAATATTAAACCTATATAAATCATACTGACACCATAAAATAGAAGGTTTAGGGAATTCTCATTTCGTGGATGCAATCTATCTTGCAGATGCATTGGATGTTTGTTGAATGTTGTATATTCTCAATTGCAGTCTATATAGGTGGCCGGAGATACCTTGTTTGTTTTCAATTTTGTATGTATTTAATATCCCTTGTAGCGATATTGTTCACCTTATCAGCCATATGATCTCTTCTACAAGCAAATAACCTTTAACCTTTCAATCCACCAACTTTACATTGGGTAGGGTGATGTACAATGAAAAGCATAAGATGAGTCCTTTATATCTTATTCCAATGAAAACAATTGCTGAAGTAAATATAAATACAGATTAAGCAAAAATAAATAAACTTCATAAATTGAATTGAATTGAATTGAATGATATCATAGTACATATCGTAATACTAGGGAAAGAGTAATATCGGATTGTAACACCTGAAATATACTATGAAATGTTGTTGAGAAAGCAAAGTTGATGAATATCCATACTCAAGTGTAAATCCATCTATGAAAGTGTCTTTGAGTTAATCTCCGATACAAGGCTAAAAATTAAAAAAAAAAAAAAAAACTCAACCATTTTTTTTTGGACAAGATTCTTGCAACTTCAAGGAATAAATAAAATGGGACTAGGTCCCAAAGAAGAAAACTTCTTAACATTCATAGCCACAATTTCAATGGTCCCACTATCATTAATTATAGTTGTCTTTGCAGCTTTGACCGCATCCCTGCAATGAGCCATCAATGCAATATAATTTCTTGCAGGATCACCATATACAAAAAATTTGTACCCTTTTCACTAGTGTTGAAATATCAGGGCTTCCTAATAGGACCATACCCATGAAACATCTTTAATTGTACATTTAGTCACAGAGTACCAATTCACAGTGAAAAAATCCACTTGTGCTACTGCAATATAATCACCCACTTCCAATAACGAAGTCCAACAAAATTGACAATGTGAAATAAATGATGATATGAAACTCCAACTAGTAATAACTAGTAGGAGAGGATGGAGCAAATGACACCAATTGTATTAACAACAAGCAAATCCCTAAAATGCTAGGTGGACATACAAAGAGAAAAAAGAAGGCTTATCCAAATTAAGACATTCAACATCTTAGCTCCATGATGCTTGATTAAAGAGAATACATAAAAACTCTAAATTATTATTTGCTACAAATAGAGTCATTTGGGCAAGCTAATATGAGATTCCACTGTACACATGGATTCCAAAAATCTTGTCATACTCACGTTTTGAGCTTTGTTGTGCAACGCCATCTTCATGTCACCACTTTTGAAATCTTTTAGCAGCATATATAATCATTGGTTGGAGCTTTATTCTTTGACTTAGGACTGGCTAATGAAACTCCTTGTTTGCATATGATGCTACTCGATACAATTGTGTGGCTTCTTACTATTGATGGCTCAATTAGGAAAATGTATAGTTATAAGTGAAATAGACAGTGGTTCACTTAAAGCTATGTGTTGTCATGACTTCATGCTTAAGAGGTTTGTGAGCAATTGAGAACCTTCACAAGTTCAAAATGTACTAATGCTATATCAGATTGGACTTATTTGCACGACTGAAAAATATTTTGAAGAGATGAGGTATTGTCCCCCATATATACAATTGAATGAAATACTGTGGTTGCAGTCGAATGGTTTCATTGGAAGAGGTAATTGGAATTTGGTGGTGCTTCATGAACCTTGCCATTGAGAAAAGAATAATGGTGATGAAAGACATTAAGTTTATACCATCCATTGATTCTTCTTGAAATTAACCTCCTGCATGCGAGCAAACGACATTCACAAGAACCCACAATAGACAAAAGTTTTGACAACTGCCTAGCCATGTCTTGCAAGTGTGTTATGATAGCACAATTACCATGCCACCCCTCATACTCCAAGGTATTTCTGATTGGAAGCCGGTGAAAGTCTCTTAGTGGCCGAAGGTACACATGGAGCTCCTTTAGTGCCCGATGGGGTGGCAAAAGCCCATCATTGTCCGCTTGGATACACGCAAGGATGTGTGTGAAGCAATGACGCTCAAAGTACTGGATGTACGAAACCTCATTCGATTTCTGGTTGGTTGGGATGGACTTTATGGGATATTGAGGGCAACTTCCAATCTCTAATCTCGTAGCTTGAGCCTCATGGCTAGCTTCCAGCCGCATAATATGTGCCTTGAGCCCCACAACCTCCGCCTTGAGGCACACAACTTCTGCCTCGAGCTCCACAATTCTCGCCTCCAGCCTTACAACCTTGTCATCAGCATGGACACCTGATTTTGAAGCCAATATCCCCTTCCCTTCCCCTTTCTTTCCTCCTCCGTCAATAGCTTTATACAAGCTTCAAGATTTCGTATCCAATCGATCTAGCAAAGTCAGGCCTTCGCGAGTGTAGACCAATAATACGACCTCATCGAGGTCAATTGTCCTCCCATCAAATTTGGGAGGGCGACTTAAAATGGAGAAATTCTCGATCTTGCCATTGAGAAACTTTGATTGCCACTCTTCGAAGGCTTTCCACCAACACGTCATTGAGACGAGCTGATTGAGCAGCTGTCAGGGTGAGGTTCAATCTCAGTTTGATATACCAAACAAATATCTCAACGATGTTCGGAGACACCGTGCATATAACATCCTATAATATAATATTGACCACTTTCAACAAGCAGGCAAAATCTTGCTTGTTGGCAAAAGATGTACACCCACATGAGAGGGGGAGCTTCTGCACTGAATCTTGGAATTGGATTTCCATGCTTTAGACAAGTTATCAGCAAGTTTGTTCTGGTTTCTAGGCACCCACAGAGAATGATCTAGGATGAAAGAATAATCTTCACAAAGCTGTCGAATCCGTGCAGTATGTAGTTCTTGGATGTGATAATGTCGAGATCCACCTCTTGACAACACTATGTGAGCTCATTGCGAGTCCCCTATAACCACCATCCTTGAATAAGCCAAACTCTTACCGGCCATTTCTAGAAAAGATTGCAACGCAAGCAGCTCCCTCGGTGTTGAAGACGTCAACAAATGGTTGATGTTGGAATCCAATAACTCCCCGTGAAATTCACTTGTGTGACCTTCCTCCAAATACCAAGCGCCCCTAGCACCGGCATCGTAGTGAACTATATATAGCTCGGAAATTGGCGTTGTAACGAAACAAACGACAAAAGAGAGCTTATTCTCCCCTCTGCTAAGACCAGTTCCGACTTTGTCGTCACTGGAATAATTTATTATTATTTTTTCAATAAATAACTTCTCCTGGGATTCTGGAATTACAAAAACCGGTAGATTTGTGTACCCATAAACGAAATAGCCCAACAATTCAACTTCGGGAAAAGCTTGTTTTAAGTGCGATAACAATGAGATATTCTTGTCGTTGCAAAATTCAATATCCTCGAGTACCCTTGTTGGATACATGTAAAACTTGCTACAAGTAGCCCATATATAATCAGTATGTTCATGACGGATGCCTTGACTCAGCAGTTCCGCGCTTAACGTTCTAAAGTTTTGTAGTAACTTGGATTTCAACAAGATCTGGGTTATGCGTTTACAGACTTCCTGAAGTTTTTTTATAGTGTTTTGTAGTCTTAAATTTTTTCCGTGTATAGTCGCTTTCCGTTATTCCTATTTGGTGCGCGAATCCCTTAATAATTTTCTCATCGTCCTTCTCGGCACAATAAAGAAAATAATACACAGCTAGTTTAGTAAACACGGAGTAACTGTTATACAAATCAAGCTCTTTAGACTTTTTGAAATCTGCCTCAAGAAATTCCCAAATGTTTTCTATGATGATCTTCAATTTGGGAAGATGCTCGTATTTTAGCTCTAACAAGGCTTCATTGTGGTAGCTTCCTCGTAAATTTATAGGAGGATGTAATAAACATTTTTTTCTTTTTTAAGAGAAGCATTTATTATTTTAACGCAAAAGTAATGCCATATGAGCTGGTTAACTAAATTAATATAAGCCTCTTCCTGTGGTTTTAGCTCGAATATTTCAAGTCTTTTTTTTTATAGCGATTTCAAAAGTGTTTTTCAACTACAATTTTATCTCATTATTTTCTTTTAATAAATTCCAGGGCCACAGCCTCTGTTCTTAAGAAGAAAAAAGAAAAAAGAAAAAAGAAAAACAATGGAGAGCTTGTAGGGAAAAAACTCACAGTATTGCTCTACAAGGGTTTTTATAATCGAATTCAGTTCTTTTTTGGAAGAATCATTTCTTGTTATAAACGCCTCGTTGATCGTTCTTATCGTGTTATTTTCCTCGTTTCAAATTTTCGTACAAGTCTGAATCCGTGTCAAGTTTGTTTGTTTGTTTTGTTTTTGTTTTTGTTTTTTTTTGAACAGGGGAAGGCTCTGAATTAATTTTATTGAGTTTATTGTGGGGAAAAAAATTAAAACCCCAGATTACACCATGAGGTACACACACCGTAGTCAGTGATGGACGAACTAACCTCCCGAAGGGAGAAGATGACCTAGGGTTACAAGCCCTATGTAGAAGTCACACTCGTAGGGGGTTGCTTTGAATGTAGGCAGTCGCTTCTGGACTCGTGAGATCTACAAGGAATCTAAAACGTGAATGGCTTAGCGGCCGCTTGGAGCCTGTCCTAAGCTTATTTGTGTGCACGATCTGTGCACGAATGGATCTCAGCGAAATTTCAGTCTAGCAGATGATTTGATGTGGCGCCAATTGATATCCTAGTCAAACTCGGGGGACGCTGCCATGGAGAGGTGTGTTGAGTTCTCGCCATCGATCTGG
This sequence comes from Takakia lepidozioides, assembly GCA_030704615.1. Taxonomy (NCBI): domain Eukaryota; kingdom Viridiplantae; phylum Streptophyta; class Takakiopsida; order Takakiales; family Takakiaceae; genus Takakia; species Takakia lepidozioides. Next base: position 32,124,210 of record CM060731.1, on the reverse strand, counting down.
CGGTTGAGCTGCCCAGGCACAGTGGGATGGTGACGAGCTAGTGCAGAGAAGAGTGTTTCTTGCCCAAGTGCTGGCGAACTGACCGTAGATTACTGCCGCTTGTTGGGGTCTTCTTGCGACATCTGCACAGAGGTTTGCCCAAGCTTTCCTCCCTTCAATCTGCAAGTCCCAGAATACTCTAGAAAGCAAGGTAGATAAAGTGCAGGTGGTACCCGAGAGAGTCCAGGCACATCTAACTTTCCATATGTTCCATAGTGTAGAGCTGCGAAGGCAATCGTAGACTGGGCAGTTTGAAGCATTGGTTTTTGAATTTGAGTCATAGTTGAGTAGCAGATGTATAATTGAGAAGTCTTGGGTATCCCAATGTCTATAAAAATCTTTAACGATAGGCCAGACTTTCCTGGGGGTAAAGCAACAGATAAGGCAATGTTCCAGGGTTTCCAACTGCCCATAGCAACAAGAGCAAAGCAAGGCCTCCTGGAATTGTAACCATTCTCCCACCTTAAGGACTCTGTTGGCTATTTGCCATAGTAAGGCGGACATCTTGGCTGGCCTTGTTTTTTCCCAGATACATGTCCAGATTGATTTCCAGTTCTCCTCCACAAACCCGTAAGATTGCCATTTCGAGTTCCATTTGGCAAAGAGGGGGCTGGGAGATGTCAGAGCCTTGTATGCTGTTCTGGTGGTGTATGCGAAGAAGGGAGTCGGAGATCTAGAGAAAGCCCAGGACCACTCTCCTGGATCGAAGGGAAGCTCTGCGAGGGGCCTTCCTGAAATCCAAAAGAATGAATTTGCTGCTAGCCAGGTTGTGATGGGGATCATAGGGTCTGGAGTTGGGTTCATGTCTCTTGTGGGAGAGGACCAACATCAGATTTTGATGGGAGTATGGGGGAGATTAGGAAGGGAGAGAGGGACTGTACTTTGTAGGGATGGAGACATGGTCATAGGATGGATACTGAACGGAAAAGCCCATAGACTGTTGTTTAGCTTGTCCATGACGAAGAGGATGGTAATAGCCAGGGACTAGTAGTTCATGGTGGGGGCAGAAGGACCTGCTTGCAAAGTTGGTAGCCAAGAGAAAATTGAATCTTTGATGGTCTGAAAGCCAGAGGAAGTCCTGGCTGATCCTGCAATGCTAGCAATAGATGTGGAGTCCATAAAATCTTGGTTGTTCCATATGTATCTAACTTGGTTAATGCCAGATTTGTCCTAGTAAGACCATCTTTTAGCTTGGGCCTTTTGTGGTTGGGTTGGCTTGTTGGTATTGAAGACTAGGTGTTGTCGGAGGGTCTCTTCATAAGTTTGAGGTTCCATTTTCCGTAGAAAGGGCCGGAGCCTTCCCCATGCGTGCCAGATGGTGGTCCATAGGGATGAACCAAAGGCTTTATGTTTGAACCCTTGAGCTACCCAACGCAGAGATGGGGTCCAGTGGGCTGTTTTGAGGAGAGAGGCATCTTGGATGTTCTAAACCACTAGATATTTCCACCAACCCCCTTCTGGGCCAAAGAAGCGATGAATCCATTTACCGAGGAGAGCTGTTATCTGGGTTTCTGGATCAATAATTCCAAGCCCCCCCCTGTTTTTTGGGCAGACAGATCTGCTTCCACGAAACTTGTGGTCTCTTCTTAGTCTGGGAATCAGATCCCCATATAAAATTGCGGAGAAGACCAAAGATTTTTTTAATCTGATTGGTGTTCGGTCTCCACGAAGCAGCAAAGTACCAGATACTTGCCGAGAGGACCTAAATGGCCGCCAAGGCTCTCCCAGTGATGGAGAGGTGTTTAGAGTTTGCGTCTAAATTTGGCCAGGGTGGGTGCAAACTTTTGGTCATCCAAGAGGCCAACACCGAAGGTATAACCGAGGAGTGTTGTTGTTTGTCCAAGTCGTAGCCACGATAGACCCGAGCTAGAGCCCCATGAAGGATCAGTTCCTAAATCGGATTGATGGATGTCTCCAGTTAGGATAGCACATGTTTTTGCCCAGTTGATTTTGAAACCTGAAGCCTGGCAGAAAATGTTCAATGTAGATGTAGCTTCTTGGAGGTTTTGAGGGGTGGCCTGGAGGATGAGGAAGGTGTTATCGACGAACATTGAGTCTTTGAGTTCTGCTTGCTGAGAGGTGTGGAAATTAGTTATGAGGAGACCTCAATTGAGGCGGTTGGATTTAAGCATGTAGCCTAGAGAGTCAACCACAAAAAGGAAGAGGAAGGGAGCTAGTGGGCAGCCTTGCCTAACAGACCTGTGAATGATGTCGAAAGTTGCCCATTGACAATGACTCTGCTCGAGGAGTTTTGAAGGAGGATAATAACCCATTTCCTGAAAGACTGTGGGATACCTATCCTAGCAAGAGCTCCCAGGAGGAATGACCAACCCTATTGAAGGCTTTCTCGAAGTCAAGGAGCAAGAGAGCGATTGCTTGTTTGGTTTTGAGGGCGAAGTCTCGGGGGATTCACTATTCATATAAATCTCAAAACATGTGCGATCAAGACATGTTTTTTAATACCTTTGTATTTTGCCTGGATTGTTCCACCATTGACTGGGTCGGAAACGTATTCATTCCAGAGCTTCTCCACATCTCTATTATCTGTTTTTCGATACTTTCCTGTTGACCACATTGGCAGTAACATGTCAAAATCACTCCAACACCACCATAGATCCACCAACGAGCTAACTTGCAGAATTCAACATGAAAATTTAGGAACGACTCTGATAGCAGGGGAAAACAGGGTGAAATATGTCAAGAAGAAGGTACCTTCATTAGTAGTGGGCCTTGTTCTATCAATTGTGCTGCTGCCGTTGCTGTTTCCAGTTGACCATCTACCCACTTGTAGCAGCTGTGCTATTGAAGAAGGTTCCCCCATTCCCCATCATTTGATCATAGGTCTCCAAAGCCTCCATACCATGTCCCTGCTGTGCATATCCTACAAGCATCGCGTTCCATGACACCACATTTGGTTCAGCCATAAGGTTGAAAACTCCCTTCGCATCCTTAATGCACCCACATTTGGCATAGACGTCCACCAGGGCAGTGTTCAACATGACATCTGGTACAATTCCAGCTTTGACGATGTCACCATGGACCTCTTTCCCTTTTTCCAGAGGTCCCAGGCTTGCACACGCATTGCAAACATGTGCAATCGTGATGTGGTTGGGCTTCACCCCTTTGCGCAACATTTGCTCATAGATCGCCAAAGCATTCCTACCACACCCATGCTTGGTAAATCCTACCAACATTATATTCCACGTGATCAAAGATCGCTGAGGCATTTTGTAGTCTAAATCTTGGCAAACATCCATGATGCTCCCGCACTTAACATACATGTTGACAGGGTGTTGAGTAGAAAAACATTTGGCATGAATCCACTTTGGATAATGTGAGTGTGCACCTGATTTCAGCTTCCAGACCTAGAGCCTTTGTCAGGCTGCATGCCTCACAAAGCATCTTCACACCCCGCAGAAGAGGCATTGTGGACTCCCTCTCTTGATCTTCTTTCAGAAGCTGCGGTCATGGTTGAGGTGCCTGATTTTATCAACTGTGCCGCAGCTGCTGCCTTTTAGGTTTCTTGTATCTATTGATCCACATGGAATCACAGGTAATCTGGAGCTTGAAGTCTGGCCCTCTTGGATGAATCTGGACCCACACTCTATCCCTTCTCCTTCATCTATCCATGCCTCTGCACAAATCATGCATTCATCTTTGCCTTTGTTACTAGCAGCTGACAATGACAACCTAGGAAACACCCAATCATACTAGTTCCTATGCTGAATTGCGTCTGCTACTCTCTGTCATCTAATAGGCATTCAACTTTTTGCCTCGGTTGTCCCACCATTCACTGGGGTCAACAAAGTATTCATTCCACACCTTCTCCTCATGTCTGTTATCTGTTTTGGATACTTTCCTGCTGCCACATCGGTAGTTACTTGTCATAGTCATTCCAAACCACCACAGATCCACCCAACGAGCTAACTTACAGAATTCAATATGCATCTCAGAGTCTGATGAGAGGGTAAAACAAGCTGAAAATAGGTCGAAGAAGAAGGTGCCCTCACCACATTGTCCTTGACAAGGGCAAAGTATGATGAGAGGGAAAAACAGGCTGAAATAGGTAAAAGAAGAAGGTACCCTCACCACATTCTCCAAATCCTCCATACCACGCTCCTGCTGTGCACACCCTGCAAGCATCGTGTTCCACGTGATGAAATATCGTTGAGGCATTCTGTTGAACACTCGGTGAGCATCCATGATGCTCCCGCACATAACTGTGCTTATGTCTCAAGTAACACTTGAGCTACATACTTTCATACACTACAACAGATCGCGGTAGTTGTGACTGTCAAACCGTGGTAGTCATGGTTTTCATGACTTTGACCATGACTGCACCATGTTTTTATATGAAATTGACCTCTCGCAGTCGTTCATACGACTATAGTCATATGAACGACTATCTAAATAGTCGTCTGTATGACTACATGGCTCCGGAATGGGCGGAAGGCTGGTCAACGGCAATTGACCAGATTTAGCTCACCATTCATAGTCATTTCCATGACTAGTGTGTACATGGATGAGGTTACATAGTCCTGATGACTACTGGGGATTTTGTAATTTGGTGTGTATAATACAATTAAAACACCATATGATCATATGAATGACTAATGGGTGTATTGGTTAACAAGTAGTGAATTATAACTCTTATAGTAAAGAGGTTGCAGGTTCAAACTCCTCTAAGTACAATCAAATGGATAAGATGGCCTTAGGGTTAGTAGGCGAGCTAGGGATAGCACGTGGTATTCTAGATGGACTGCCACGTGGTTTTTTCATTATTATAAAATACATTATGCCACGTGGCACAATGCGGCGCGACGCGGCGTTTGACATATGTTTTTATTTTTTTTTAATTTTAATTAATTTTAATTTAATTTTTTAAATCAATTGCGCCTCGCCACGTGGCGCGGCAGCGGCGGCTGCAGTATGGTATATATGACTGCAGTGAGAGATATCACTTGGTTCATATGACTGTAGTCATCCGGACCGTACCATCCTGTACTCATTGTATTGACTTGGTTTGCACGACTTACAGTCATAGAAGTCATATGTACCGTTTATGACTACAAAATAGTCATATATACAGTCATAAATACCACGATCTGTTGTAGTGATACCCGCTAAGAAGGAACACCAACCCAAAAGTAACAACTGCACTTTCACTGTTTTTCATGACAAAGAGAGAAAGTACCTTATCAAAGCTGTTGTCCCACCACTGTATAAATGATCTGAAGAATACTCCTGCCACCACAGATCTTTATTGTTTAGCCTGCTTGAGTCCTACGATTTGAACATAGATCTTAGCAGCTTCTGGCTACCTTCGTCCCCTGTCATTTCTCCTGCGATGTGTGACTGGAAGTGTAATCCCAATTCCTACATGTTACATCTGTTTCGGATTGGGGTTTAGATCAGCATAGTATCTTCTACCATTATATCAATACCGTGGTTGGTAGAAACTAGAAACCCACCAAATGGCTCTTGGACTGTCATTAAGTACCTCACACCCAAAACACAACGTTTGGACAAGAGTACGGCTCTCTCTGCCCTTATGATCCCCTCAGTGTGACTGACAATTATTGCTCTTCACTCTTCCAGACGGGACTGCGTGCTTGATAAGCACCCTTCCACATTGAGGAGTATATTCTAAATGTTTGCACATGCAAGATCTCTGTTAAAACGTCACTCAGACAACGCAATAAACTGAAAGAAAATAGACACACCAGGTGTGTCAGAAATTTAAGCAGACAAGCAAGCTGATGGAAGGAGGAGAAGGGTGTCGATTAAAATTTTGCATGAACATACAGGGAACTTCTTGGACCACGATTTATGCTGGGATGGGTCAAGGACAATCTCAAGCCTGAAATGCTCCAATTCAAACAAACCGGAAGATCACAAATAGAGATGGACATTACCTTGCTTCGGTATCCCTCGAGGCCAACATCATAGCCATCAGTCAAAATGATCTGGGGCCCCACATGGCCAAGCCGGGTACCCATTTCAGCTCCACAGACAAGCGTGTTAATCTGCTGAAGGATGTGAAGTTTCCCGCCCCCTCCCCGCAGAAAGAAGACAGGGCATAGCCTCTCCGGCGAGCTCGGAGAACAGCAGAGCTCGCTCCCATCCCCGGGACAGAGGGACCCTCCATCTAAAACCTCCCGTGATGTGTTTCAAAGAAGAAGACAATTGCCCTAGGCATTCAAAAACACCAGAGGTTTCTGCCAGAAGAGGCATTGTGGACTCCCTCTCTTGATCCTCTTCCAGCAGAAGCTGTGGTCATGGTTGAGGTGCCTGATTTTATCAACTGTGCCACTGCAGCTGTTACCTTTGGCGATGCAACCATGCACCTCTTTGCATCTGGTAATCTGACAGGCATTCACCTTGGTACAATTCCAGCTTTGAAGATGTTGCCATGGACCTCTTTCCCATTTTCCAGATCTACCAGGGCAGTGTTCATAATAATATTTGGTACAACTCCAGCTTTGATGATACCCCATGCACCTCTTTGCCCTTGTCCAGGGCTTGATGCACCCACATTTTGCATACATGTCCACCAGGGTATGGTTCAGATGACATTTGGTACAATTCCAGTTCTGAAGATGTCACCATGGACATCTTTCCCCCTTTCCAGAGCTGCCAAGGCAGTGTTCAGAATGACATTTGGTACAATTCCAGCTTTGATGACATGCACCTCTTTGCCCTTGTCCAGGGCATGCCAGGCTTGCACAAGCATTACAAATGCACACAAACATGATGTGGCCGGGCTTCACCCCTTCCCCCATCATTTGATCATAGGTCTCCAAAGCCTCCATCCCACGTCCCTGTTGTGCATACCCTGCAAGCATCACACTCCACGACACCACATCTCGTTCAGCCATAGTGTCGAAAACTCCCTTTGCATCCTCAATGCATCCATATTTGGCATACATGTCCAGGTCAGGGCAGTGTATCTGGTGCAATTCCAGCTTTGACCGATGTCACCATGGACCTCTTAAATTCCCCTTTTCTAAGCTTGCACACGCATTGCAAACACATACAAACGTGAAATCATCCATGATGCTCCCCTTAACATACATGTTGACAAGGTTGTTGAGTAGAAAAACATTCGGCGTGAATCCACTTTGGACAATGTGATTGTGCACCTGCTTTCCAGCTTCCAGGCCTTTCATCTTGATGCACTTATGCAAGAGACACACATACGTATCTACATCTGCTAGTATGCCTCCTTGGTTTAAAGTCTGTAGAGCCTCTTTCAGTCTGCCTGCCTCATAAAGCATCTTCACATGCCCATAAGTGCCAGAAGAGGCATTGTGGACTCCCTCTCTTGATCCTCTTCCAGAAGCTGTGGTCATGGTTGAGATGCCTGATTTTATCAACTGTGCCGCTACAGCTGCCGCTTCCAGCTGACCATCTACCCATGGAGGTTTCTTGTAGCTATCCTTCACAGGGAACCTGCATAGGTAATCTGGAGCTTACCTCTTGGATGAATATGGACCCACACTCTATCCTGCTCCTTCAGCTATCACTGCCTCTGCACGCATCATGCCCCCGTGCTGCCCCCTTTTACCAGGCAACAGGTTCCCAACCAGGGCCTCATGAGAAACACAGTCTTTCAGTTTTATGTTTATGGTGGTAATGATAACCATCCTTGCCTTGCTGCCAATGCGATCATCGCACTCCACCACACCACATCTCGCCACAGTCAAACACTACTTTTGCATCTTCAATGCTCCCGCATTCGGCATACATGTCCACCAGGGCGGTGTTCAGAATGACAAACCCTACAACTCCAGCTTTCACGATGTCACCATGGACCTTCTATGTCACTTCCAGGTGGAGGCAGTACATATTAAAATATCTATTCCCCCAAGGCCAGATTTTGCTTGCCTGTTCTTGTGAAACACACGTCAGCAAATGTGCCCCCGAAACATGGGTGCAATCAATGCGCAGTGGTTCATGGAGTCGTTGAGTCGACTACATATTCAATTTAATGAATAAATATTTTTATTCCATTAATCGAATTAGGAATGAAAATTTCTAGTCCCATGTGCAGTAATTAGAACCACTTGTAATTTCTGCTTTTTCAAATTTTATGTATTTATGTAATTAATTAAATAGCCCGAATTTTTACTACAACTCCGGAGACTTCTGTCCGCCGTCTGAAATGCCCCCGTGGGCCCACATTGTCCGTTTCGACTTTCTAGTAGTCCCGCTTACTGCCAAATGGTTCCCGGAGTGGTTGGCGGACACCCGGTCGATTCAGAAAAGACACGAATGCTTCTAGTAGGCAGAAAAGGAAATGAAATGGAATATCTGATGGCCTTCAAGAAGAGACAATACCTTGGAGCTCTAATCCACCAATAAGAGTATATGTGTGTTGTTGTTTATTGTCTGTCTTCATACATGTAATTTATCTATGTCTTACGTTTTCTGGCTAAGTCTCGTAGCTTCGATCTTCCAACACTTGTACTTGACGGTTGTTAGGTTGTATCTGAAGTTGTAACTGGTGTTTTTTGCAGACAATGCTCCATGATCGTTGAAGTTTCATCTGTCGGGTCAAATTCCACATCGATTTCTGTGGTTTCTTCAATATCGGGTACTGCTGTAAACATGCAGTTGTTGTATTTGCCTCCATGGCAGCAAGCTGAAACTCAATCTCCCAAGCCCTTGTAAGTCTTATTTTCTCCCATCCTTTCACAATCATAGGCCTCATTGCTTTCACTTCTGTCCATGCATGATGTAGCCACTCACAAATGCGAGGTTTCAGATTACTCTTTTTGAAATCCACACTTGGATCTCTGCCACCTTAATTTTCTCTGTGGTCCAAGTGTTGAATGCCATTTTGAATGCATGTTTCAGCGGACGTTGTAGAATCACATCAGCTGGTTGCAATGCACTCGTACAATTAGCTAGTACAAAAATTACCAGAATGTTTGAATGTTTTTCTTTCATCTAGTCCAAAAACTCTTTGCTTTTGTGAATTGACCAGCAGTCTATTAACCACACCATTTTTTGCTGCTTTTATAGCCCCAATTGCAGAATTTGGTTTTCGAGATAGGCCACCATAATTTTCTGCACAAATTGTTGTGTGGTTTGTAGATTAGACCAATGGTTCTCACTGTATGTAAGATCCCACCTATCTGCCATGCACTTTGCTCTCCCTCGGTTGTTTGGTGGTAATGTCCGCTGTGTAGTTCCTGTAAAAACCACTTAAAGAGGAAGTAGAATTCCGTCTGCAATTGAAGATACCACTACAGTAACTTGTCTCTTGTCTTCTATACCCAACACGTGGATGTGTTTGGTGCCCTTACTCTCCCATGTGCGTTCCCCTGCTGTAGATACCAAACGAATCCCTGTTTGGTCGCTATTTACAATTAGAGAAGGAGGAATATTGTATGTTTTTGCTAGATAGGCACTGCGGTAAGCCATGAATCGCCTTTGCTCCATCCAATCCGTTGGAAGTTTGCTAACAGCGGTAGTTCCAACTCTAAATGTCCAATTCATATAATTCTTCATAAATTGGCGTGTCCATTTGCGTGTGATTCTAAAGCCACCACGTGTGTCTCGGAGCACATCCGGAGCTATTGATTCAACCATACCGTGAAGTATAGGTTGTACAGTGGATGTTGCTAGTGGTTGCCCAACAGCTCTCATCTTTTGGAGCATGGCAACAAGATAGTCCCTAAGATCAGGGTAATCTTCAAGTGCTGGCATATTTTGCTTTTTGTTCTGAATTGTTGTACCCAACTCTACTTCATGAATGTAATTGGATTTCAGTTCTCCTGTTGTTGTAAACCAGTCATAGAGAGTGGTTCTACCAAGCTTTTCATAGACGCTAGGACAGCCAGACTTTTTGTAAGCAGTCTTTAAGAAATGTAAGGCATCAGACTTATTACCACGGTATTTCTTGATTGCAGCCAAGATAGGAGGCCACAAATGTGGCTGAAACCAGTTGGTGTATTCTCCTCGCTTCTTCAACTTTGACCCCTCCTTTGAATGTTCTTCATTTTGCTCTTGCTTGATAGGTAGGTCTGCTTGTAATGTTGCAATGAATTTTCTCGGTCGTCCAACATGTCATTTCTTCACCATGACTTCAGGCTTCTCTTTCTCAGCTTCCATTGCCCGGGCATTGAACAGTTCAATCTCATGTTGCAGTAGAACCTCACGCTCGTCTTTTGTAATAGGTTGAAAGAGACCTGTCAATAACTTCTGCCGTTTCTTTTCAAAAGCCATTGTAAACTAGGTACCTAAACAACATCTCACTCATGAATCATTTGCATGCTCCCAGAACCTGAGAAACACCTACACACGATACAAGATTATAAGATCGTGTAAACCAGGAAAATCAAGAAAACATCGACGGCAAACTCATCTAAATCCTTGAATGAATGAAAACTGCTGATGAAAATAAACATTATTTCATCCAAGTCGAATAATATTAAATTACCTAGTATTGCCATGCGAATAATTTAAGAATTTCAAATTATTTGTCGAAATACAGATTCAAAATAAAACAAATATTCGACAGATGACTGTCGATCTTGCCAACGTACTCCGGTATATGTCAAGTTAAATAAACACAGTGTGAAACTAGCTAGAATAAATCTAGTTATTTATATTTAACACTTGGAATTTGTTCAAGTGTTAAGTCAGGTATTAAGTTTAGCTTGACACCTAAACCATCTTATCTTCACGAGCTCGTCGGTAATGCGGCTCATCTCTCTCGAGTTGAGCCTGCACTACCGAGCTCTCTCGTTGCTTAGCATATGAGTGTACTTATGGAGGGAGAGTAGGATGTTGTGGGGTGGAGTCCCCATAGCTTGGGGTGCCCCTGGCTCGACTCTTATTTTAACGAGTGATTCTGTTGTATTTCGTGTTTTTGTGTCATCAGACAGTGTGAGTTTAGTTTTCATATCACTTGAGAGAGATGATCTCTTACTTGTGAATGCAAGGTAGGAGTTGAGGGTTAATACTTGTATGATTGTAAATAGTGCTTAGTTTGAAAAGCTTAAAAAAAAAAAAAAAAAACATGCAGGTTTCGATCATCTCTGGTTTCTGGGTATATAGATGGTCATGGGAATCATAGCGATCAGAGGAGGGCTCCTGGTTTTGGTTGGTGGTGTCAATAGGAATTCAAACTCATTCTGAACATATGTATGGTGTGCGAGTAGTGAAGGCCGAATGAGAAGCGGTTGTCGTGCTTATGGGTCAGCTTGGCAAGGACGCAGAGAGGATGGCCATGAGAGGATGCAGGTCTACCATGCCACATCGCACTGTGAGCCGGCGGATAAACACGATACTGACATGGGCATAGGCAAGGCAAGGCAAGTTTCCATTTTGCCGTGAGCAATTGCTTGCAAAGTCTCGTATTGTGTCAATTCGTATTACAAGAGAAGGTGACACGACAAAGTAGGAGTGTTGATGGCCACAGGTAGCTACCACAGTCTATTTTCCGACATTCCTGATCAGTCCCATAGTTGGATTTGGTGTATGCTAAAGTATCCAATAGTGACCAGGTGGTGATCTGCTGTTAGCTTTGCCACGGCCTACCCTGTGGTACATCCATTGCCCTCTAGCTCGAGAGGTTGGTTGAGGACGGGAAGATCAAGTCTAGTCTGGAGCAGATATATCTCTTCTCGCTGCCCATCAATGAGCACCAAATTGTGGACTTTCTGGGAGCTGCCAAAGTCACCGATATAAAAATAAATAAATTGTATATAGATGTATATGCCGATGCAGAAGCAAAGCAGGCCGTGGCAACATTCTGGAGTTGGTCGATTAGTGAAGCGGCGGGCTGCGACCGCCCAGCAGCAACGTTGCATTTTCTTGGTCTTGGGGGAATAGTTTAAGAGATTCCCTCCAGCTTGGCGAACTCCCTGGAGGTTGTTCCTGTCGATACAAAATAGTGTTTTGAAATGGAGAACCAGGTCAGGCCGAGCTTGAGGATCGTTGCGGCACGGATACTATTTCTGCTGCAACTCAGTTTGCTCTAAGATGGCATTGTAGCTTGCTAGGGTTATGCAAGCTTGTGTATGAGAGCATGGGCAGGTTCTGAGTTACGCAGGTGGGCCGTTTAACAAGGCGGCAGCCAGCCAACAGCTTATTGCACCCCTGGATTCCCGCAAGAAAACAAAGTTCTATGTAACATTGCGATTTAAATCGGGGGAAGAGATTACTTATGTGCCAGGATTTGCCAACTATGTTTTGGACAACCCCAGCCTCCACATGAAGGCCTATGATTCTTCAGGCATTGATGATGAAGAACTGGCTAATGAGGTTGTGGAGTTTTTCTCAGATGATGAGCAAATCAGGCTACAAGCGGCTAAGAACAATGAAAAATAAAGACGACTATCTCACGCAGGCCTTATTCAGTTTATGCAAGCGGCTACTTTGTGGCATACACTTTGTGCATAGACAGCCAATTCACACTTGGTGTCTAGCATGGGTTTGCGGGCAGCGATACAGTTGTGTGAGGAACCAGCAAGTTGCCCGAAGGAAGATAGAGATGCCACCGAGTAATGGCGAATTGAGTCATAGCCTGCACATGTGATTATTCTAGGTGGGTCGGAAGAGTGGTTGGACATGGTTGCGACAGGCACAAGGATCAGAGGGTAGATCTGCCACAAAACCAGGCACCATTACAGAGTGGTCGAGGCACTCATACTTCCGTGCACTGCAGCAGGTTTCCACATAGTCTACGGGCTTGAAGAAAGGCTCCAGCTGGGATCACTCAATTTGTAACTTTAATTTTTTTAAATTAAAAAAAACCCTTTTGATTTAATTTAAATGATTTAGAGCCTAATTGGTCTTATCTTTGTCAAATAGATACGTTTGACTCAGTTTTTGAGGGGATAGCTGCAGAAAGGGGGAACGCTCTCCGGGAGAGTTATGACTATGTCCAGTCGGTGTTGAGTCAAAGGGATCTACCTACTCTAGAAGAACTAACAGCAAAACTGTTGCATGAAGAGAGCAGGAGAGAGCTCAAGAACAAGAAGAAGGACGAAGAAGCTTTGTGGGTGAAGTTTTAGAGATTTGCCCAAAACTACAAACGGTCAGAAGGACAGCGAAAGCCTGGCGGCGGGTCTAGATACAACTTCGACAGAAAACGATTGATGAACTGCAATCGATGTGGCAAGTTTGGCCACTGGGCGAAAAATTGTGCTGTTCCTTACGATGAGATCTTGAAGGCAAGAAGCCGACAAGTCAATGCTATCGAGGAAGAGGAAAATGGACCAGAACCATCTGAAGAAAGTGACACATCGGAGACCACCGCCGAACTTCTGGAGGCTGCGATGGCTACACTGGAAGTAGAGAACGAAGCACTTGCTGCAGATGTCGAAGATGGAGAATGGTATATGGACTCTGGTGCTAGTAAGCATGTGAGTGGTAATCCAAATCTCTTGCATAATATGGAGAAGTCACGGATATCTTCTAGTGTACGATCAGCAGGAGGCCACCTTCATCATGTTGAGGGCAAATGTCATGCTTAGTTCAAGAGTGTAAATGGATCAATAAAGATGATTACAGATGTTCTGTATGTGCCAGGTCTAAAGAAAAATATCATCTCTGTTGGTGCTTTGGCAGACAAAGGTCACTTAGCTTCATTCGGGGCTAGAAAATGTTTGATCGTAGACAGACATAGACCTCATGCGATTGTTGCACCCGGTGTACGAGACCGATCCAATAGTTTATACAGGCTCGTTACTAAATGTGTTGAGTCCAAAGCCGTCCCTATCATGGAAGCTAATCCTGTAGAAGACATTAGTGGGGCTAGGTTATGGCATAATCGACTTGGTCACTTGAATTATCAGAGTCTTCATTTTCTGTCAAACAAAGATAAGGTAGTTGGAATGCCAAGATTGCCTCTCTTGTCTGAAACCTGCATCGGATGTCTGAAAGGCAAACAACATCGGGAAAGATTTCCACGCCAGTCTCAACATTGATCAATGGGGACCCATTTCTACTCCTTCTCTTTCTGGATCTAAGTATTTCATGGCCGTGACTGATGACTACAGCCGAATGACGTGGGTGTACTTCCTCAAATAGAAAAGTGAGGCGTTAAAGAAATTCCAAATCTTTAAGGAGATGATTGAGAATGCTACTGGGAACGTATTAAATGTCTTCGAACAGATCGAGGTGGAGAGTTCCTCTCTCAAGCATTCATTGAATACTGCCACAAACATGGAATTCAACGCCAACTTACACAACCACGAACGCCACAACAGAACGGCGTGGCAGAGAGGAAAAATCGCACTTTGCTCGAGTGTGCTCGCAGTTTGGTACTTGAAAGAGAGGTACCAAAGTTCTTGTGGTCTGAAGCAGTCAAAACTGCGGCTTATCTTCTCAACCGTTGCCCAACGAGAGCTAATTCAGGTATGACACCTTATGAGAAATTCTCAAATATCAAACCTGATTTAAGCAACATACGCATATTTGGCTGCAGTGCTCATGTTCATGTGGCACTTGAGGAAAGAGGAAAGCTTGATTCTAAATCAATTGAATGCGTTATGGTTGGATATGATTCCTCAACCAAAGACTATCGGCTCTATAATCCTTCTTCTCGTCGCATTGTGATAAGCAGAGATGTGCATTTTGAAGAGTCACCAACTGACCCAGTGATTAAAAGGGAGTTCATTGAACCTGAGGAATCCATTTTTTCTCCTACCGATGACTTACTACCAGTATCACCTGAGACTCCTCCATGCAATAACGACGTGCCCATGGGTCCCTCAATGACTGAAAGTGAAGAGTCTTCACAGACAGCTTCGCAGGACATGTCTGTTCAATTAGAAGATCCTCCTACACTGGTTGCTGGCCAAGAACCAAGAAAGTCTGAGCGGATCGAAAAGATACCTGCTTGGTTTCGCGACTACGTTAACATTATGGAGGTACCCTTCGAACCAACATCTTTTGAAGAGGCTTCCAATATTCCTGGATGGCAAATGGCAATGCAACAGGAGTTGGAATCGATAACTCGCAACAAAACATGGGAACTCGTGGATCTTCCAAAATGACGGAGACCAATTTCACCAAAATGGGTGTTCAACGTTGACCCCAGAAAAACTGAAAGCCCGACTGGTTGCTCGAGGTTATGAACAAAGAGCTGGCATTGACTTTGAAGATAATTTTGCTCCAGTGGTGAAGTGGTCAACAATCCGCACAGTAATTGCAATCGCTGCCCAAAATGGGTGGTCTATTTTTCACATGGATGTGAAAACGGCATTCTTGAGTGGAGATCTAACTGAAGAAGTGTACATGTCTCATCCTGAAGGCTTTATCGAGAAAGGGAACGAGTCAAAGGTGTGGTTAGCCGCTTCATGTCCAACCCGCAACAAGCTCATCTTGATGCAGTGAAGAAAATTTTCAGGTACATTAAGGGTACTGCAGATTATGGTCTATGTTTTCGTCAAGGCACCGGTATCACTCTTCACGGTTACACTGATGCAGATTGGGCAGGAGATCACGATAGAAGACATTCAACTACTGGATATGTCTTTCGCCTGGGAGAGTCGGCAGTGACTTGGTGCTCGAAGAAACAACCCATCAAGCACGGAGGGTGAGTATCGAGCTTTAACAGAAGGGGTGAAAGAAACTGCGTGGTTGAGATTTCTTACAGGAGAGCTTGGAATTGTAAGTCATGAAGCTACTACTCTTTTCTGTGATAACCAGAGTAGTATGAAGATTGCTCAAAACCCTGTTTTTCATGCGCGCACTAAACATATAGAGGTGCATTACCACTATATATACGTGAAAAAGTTGAGAGCAAAGAGATTGGCCTTGTACATATACCAACCGAGGAACAATTAGCTGACATATTCACCAAGCCTCTTGGAAAAATCAAGCATTCTAAATTCAGGAATGATCTCGAAGTTTGCAGTCTGACCAAAATTCTTGAAAAGGATGAAGTCGACTAACCCAAGAGCTCTTGGAAATTTTTGTCGGGCTGTACATTTCTGCTTGACATTCGGCCCAAATCGCAGTTATTTCGTGGAGTGGCCAGCACATAAGAGAAGACTTACTACTGCTGAAGCTCTCAGTGCTTTGAATCTGAACAGTTTGTAGTTAATCATCTGTAGAGAGCTGTAGAGTGGGCAAGCTTAGCCTGAGGGGGGGTGTTGAATGATCAGGCTATCTTTAAAGACATTTCACATGGATCACCGATTGCATCGATGTAGCTGCAGGCTGTAGTAATTACTTAGGGGTAGTTGGCAGTTATCTTCTAGCTAATGAGCCATGTTACATTTATTAGACTCGGCGGTGCCCGAGGCCGTGCCACCTCTGTATATATGGCTTGCTCTCCAGAGGCCTTGTATTCCAGTCTCATTGATCATCAATATACTGTCTGCGAAATTCTTCACGGAGGCCATCTTGAGTTCACACGTTCACACTCCACTTATAGACAACGAAATCCCTGGCAGTCTTCTTCTAAGTTTCCCATGGCTCTTGCCCAGCACAAATGTGAATGTCACTAGCTTGAGGAACTTGTCCACTTTACATTGGTTTTCTTGGTTGGTCAGCTCACAGGTGCCCAGCTGCAAGCCAGCCTTTTGCATGCGAATTGTCTTGTCTTCTAGGTATTCTCCTAGACATCCTGCAATTCTGCATTAATGGGTCCGTTTCTTTGCGTGCAGGCTTTGATCGCCTTGTGTATACTTTCAGGATTGGCATGCCGTTGAGCATGTCATATCCTTCATTCACAGCTTCATCGGTCACTTCACGCGAAGGCTGAGTGGAGAGGCTGCATCCACCAGGGGATCTGATTGTCACCATTCAGAGATCATCACTCCATAGGAGCTGCAGGGAATGCATATTCTTAAGGAGGAGAGACCCCTTCTCTCCAAATGAATCCAATGCACTACCCTACCTGAAGCAATCTGCTGCGGGTCAAACAAACATAGGCGCTCGAGGGGTCACAAGGTCACATATACGTTAATCTACTCCCATGTCAAGTTTACCCATTTAGTAGGCTAGTGGGCAGGTAGAGTCTGTTGCATGATAGGGTTGCTTTGGTTTGATGCAAGGGGCATTGACCATAAAATTGCTATGGTGAATTGCTGTACAGGGGATCTCGACAACACAAACAGCTGAAGCCTCGCATATGGAGTTGATTTCGTCGTCCAACATCATCTTTTGACACATCACTGAATTAAAGCTGCGCGGAACTTGGGGGGGTGGAGATGAGACAGAAAATAGACCTTTTCCTGTCAATTCAGGTTGTGATACATTCCAAATGCGTAGTCTCTTTATCCTCCAGGAGCAAATGGTAGGATTTTACAGCACCAGGATATAGAAGTTTTGGATGACCCATGCCCAATGATCTTTCATTTGACACAATCATAAAAGTTGACAGTGATATTGTGCCTGTAGCCCTCTACATGCACATTTGGCTGTGGTTGCTGTGTCAATCACACTGTTGTGCAAGAAGGGTGAATAAAGAGATCTTTCAATTGACCATTTTCTGTGAACACTTGGGCATAGGCTCCATGGGGTATCTGCCCAGTTCGGTGTGTTTTACCCCCCAGAGTGTGAAAACTCAGCCAAAGTGGCCGTAGGGCACTTACAAAGAAACAGAAAACAGGACAGTGAGGAGGGGGAGGAATAGTCTGTAAGTTCCTGTGAGATGTTAGGGAAGGGAAAGAATCCTTGGTTAAGTCCGTTTTCTTCACTCCTGGATCCTAACGAATTGTACAGGACATTTCTAGGGGTAACCTGAAAAGAGGTGGAAGCATTTATGTGTATGTGTCAGGTTGCTCAGTGACTTCGTCTCATATCAGTTAGAAAATGGAAAAAGCTTACAAAAGAGCGAGGAGATAAGAGAATGTACTCATAAGACGTTGTTTGCCGTAGCCTTGTGGCCATTGACCCCGCGCCCAGAGCGGAACACAAAGGGACAAACACAGGGGCTGACGTCGGTAGTAAGACTTACCTTCGAATAAACAATTGACCCGGGTTTTCCAGATATCCTCTAGAAACCCCTTCACACAAGCATCAAGATCTGCTATGTGTGGTTTGCCCAATAACTAGGCTCCAAAAGGGCCTGGGCTTTTGGCTCAGCCTCGAGACTTTCAAAGTTGGTAACAGAGGTACAGGCACAATTCCCTTGATAGATTTGAGGAGAGCGTCTCTGTGGTGAGAGAACCCGGGACAATGAATCAGAAAATGAATATTGTCTTCTGGTTGCCCACAGAATGGGCAATTGCACTCTCCCTTTCTGTAGAGAGCTGTAGAGTGGGCAAGCTTAGCCTGAGGGGGGGTGTTGAATGATCAGGCTTTGTGCGCCTCCCGGTGGGTGCTTCCTTATCACAGCTGTTCTATTAAATTCCTCGTCTGAGGACTGGCAAAGACCCGTCTGTTTGGCCATGTACCCCTGACATCTTACCCAAGCAAGCCATTTTTCACATGGTGCTGACAAAATATGCAACATGAAAGAGACCTGCAATAGTCTGTTGCTTTAGCAGTAGTATGAACTTGTATTGGAGTGTGAGAATGGTAGGCATTTCTAAAGGAATGGTGGAGTGTGTGGTTCCTTATAACTAACATCGTTGTGAAGTCGGGGGCACATTCCTCCCCTTGACAATACCGTTCACCAATAACGAAATCACTTCTGAGACATGTGAAACTGAGATCAAGGTACATCAACTAACCCAGATTTGAGTGCCAATCCCAGGAAATGAATTCAGGATGAGGTCCCTGAATTGGCACTTCATGATAAACTGCTCTGTACGATTGCAATGG
This sequence comes from Takakia lepidozioides, assembly GCA_030704615.1. NCBI lineage: Eukaryota > Viridiplantae > Streptophyta > Takakiopsida > Takakiales > Takakiaceae > Takakia > Takakia lepidozioides. The sequence goes on along the minus strand of CM060731.1, from coordinate 32,105,436 downwards.
TACCATTTGGACTCTATCTCACAATAAAGTGGAATCACCAGTATTGAAGTTCTGATCCTTGTAGTATCTTAGCCGACTGCTGTGTGGCATAATTTAGTCTACACTCGTGGTTGCACCACTTAAAGAAGCCGGTGGTGACGCTTAAGAGATGGTCTTGTAAATTGCTCGAAGAGGACAAATTATAGACCTGTGGGTTAATGGGGTTTGTGGATGTTGAGAACCAGCAGTATGGGGAGAGAGGGTCATCTCAGTCACAGGATCCTACAGGACAGCCTTTCTTCGTACGCAGGTGGGCGCCGGAGGTGGGTTTCACTACATTTGTTGTGGTGTTGCTGCACTCGTCTTGTTCGCAGGAAGTCGGTAGGGGTTTTACTACTGAACAGATTGTACATGTAGGTTGCTTAGGACCCATACAGAATGCTCTGGATATGTTGGGGAGACAGGAAGGAGGGAATGGGTTGCTGACTTCAGAATTTCCAATTCTGAGCGAAGAATGGAGCCGCGCATGACATGAAAATGTGTCTTTGGTGCAGCTTGGCAAGGTTATAGGGCACAGTTCAGGGCAAGTGGATTGGTGGCGCTCCTTCTACCTTAATCTCATTTGCCACACAACCTTCTCACTCACTGTGGCCATCTGTAGGTATGCCTGTTCCCTATGTTCTGTAATATGGTACTTTTTTGTGTCAGTAGGTTTCTTCTGGAAGTAGATGCCAGCTCAAGGACTAGTAGACATGCCTCCGACATCACTAGGCGCCTGTAGGGGAGCTTTAATATGATAGCCATAGTTCTGTGTGGTAAAATTGACTATGTAGATGGATCAAGAACAGCTTATATACATCTTGTGGTTCTGTAGTTGGGAAGGCCTGCAAAGCCATCCTAAGGCTTCTAATGCATCCTTGACTCCCATATACAAGGTGACTACATCTCTCCCAGATTCCAAAGAGACAGGACTGCCAGGTTGGATCTGAGGTTGAATTGTTGTGATTTAAAAGACCCTAAGCAACACAGGAGGGAGGATGATGGCAGGTGACAAATAGGGTGTATGCTTCACCGAGCCGTGCAAATTTTCAAGAGGACTTCAGGTCCAAGGTACTCCTCAGGTCCCTTAAATGTGTCTTTCTGTTTCTCTCCCCACTTCTCTGTTCCCTTCTGTGCCCCAACTCGCGCAGAAGCAAATTGTTAAAGGGTTTGTAGATTAGTAAGTCAAGTAGTAAGTAACCTTTCATATCTTGTAGACTAGAGACACTTTTCAAGAGATGTAAAGGTATGTTCAGAGACTGTAATACAACGCTTCTATTCTGTCTCAACTCTCTCTCTCTCACTTGTATGTTTACTCATATATAGAATGTAGATATTAACATGGTATCAGGCCTCTATAGATAATATAGAACGATCCGATGGGATGGGACTCCTTGTTTCAAATTGACCTTAACATTCTATTGAGTTTTTTGAACCATAGAAAATGTATAATGTCTTCAAAAAACATAGGGTCCTAAAATTCTATAGGAAGAGTAAATCCTAATCAGCGCCACAATGGCATCCTCCTCGTCTGATCAAAGAACCGTAGAGAAATTAGATGGTTCTAACTATCAAACCTGGAAGATTAGATTATCCTATCTTTTAAAAAAAGAATGTAGGTTCCATCGCCCATTGGGAAGATAGAGATAGGACAGCCCAATTGATAATCATAGATAGTGTTAAAAACACTTGTCTCGGTCATGCGACCTCTTCACTTACAGCAAATGGGAATTGGGTAGCTTTACAAAGAGTATATCACACAAATGACATGATAAATAAGTGTCATCTTAGAAAGCAATATGTCAATTACAGTTTGAGAGAAGGGAGTGACATTAAAATTCATATTCATGAATTTACTCTCCTCTTAGAACAACTAGGGTCAGTGGGGGTCACATATTCATATGAAGACAACGTAGAGACACTCTTAAGTAGTCTTCCTCAATCATACGAGCCCATAATTATGACCTTAAGTAATCAACTTGGATTATCCCTTCAAGATGTTGCAGCCACATTATTGACTGTCGACATTCGTAGAAGGAAGAATGATGACTTATCTGCAACAGATGGAGTCACGGCATTCTGGGCTGGTAGGAAGCCAAACCAGAAGAGGCAGATAACTGGATCTCCAAGAGGATCAAATAATTATCCTGTCAACCAAGGTTAGAGGAGTGGTATTAACACACCCATTCTCAGTCAACCCTCAATCTATACACCATATGGAAAGAGGAGGAAAGGACCTGGCATTATTGTCATAAGATGGGGGCACATTAAAAAAGAGTGCCGAAAGCTACTAGCAGACGAGAAGGCGTCCAAAGTTCAGTCTGGACAGGCCGCCCGAGAACATAGGATATTTATGTTATCTCGAGGGTTTGCCGTTAAGGAGATTTCCATTGACTGGCTCTTGGATTCTGGAGCTACTGATCACATGACTTCTCATAGACATTGGTTTTTGACTTATGCACATATCACACCGCAAGATAGTGTCTACCTCGGTGACAATTCCCACCACTTAATCCATGGCAAAGGAGATGTTGCCATCAGACTTTTGACTGGCGACGTGAAGCTTATACAAGTCGTATATCATGTCCCAGCGTTGTGTTAGAATTTAATCTCAGTGAGTCGCGTAGTCGTTGCCGGTTACAAAGTCACCTTCACTAAGGAACAAGTCATCTTGGAGGGCTTTGGTGGACAAATGATCATCTTGAATGAGGTTTCCCACGATTGTCTATATAAAGTTGGCACATCAGGCCCCGAGATTATAAGCAGCATACAAAAGTTACTTGAACCTCCATGTGCGGCCTTGACTGTGTCCAATAGAAGTTTGAACAACTCAGCCATTTGGCATCATAGATATGGTCATGCCAACCTAGAGAAATTGCGGCTCATGTAGAAGCTTCATGTAGTTGATGGACTCACCAACATACCATTGCACCCATTAAAATTATGTGAAGGCTGCCTCTTTGGTAAACAACAACGACACAAATTTCCAAAGGAGGGCAGCAGAACAACAGAACTTTTGGCCCTTGTCCATTCGGATGTATGTGGCCTGATGCAGACCATATCTCGTGGAGGAGCCAGATACTTTCTTACTTTCATCGATGATTACAGAAGATACTGTGTTCTTGTCCTTCTAAAAGCAAAATCTGAAGTCCTACACAACTTTAAGTCTTTCAAAGTTATGTCAAAAAATCAAACTAAACATCAACTTAAAGTCCTACGGAGTGACAATGGCTCCGAGTTTGTTTCTAAAGCTTTTCAATTATACTGAACTCAACATGGGATTAAACTTCAGCTTACAATTCCTTATACATCTGAACAAAATGGGGTAGCTGAGCGTAGAAGTAGAACTCTAGTGGAGTCAGCTAGGAGTATGTTGAAAGCAGCATGTATGCCCAATAATATTTGGGGTGAGGCTATTACTACTGCTAACTATTTGCATAATAGACTAATTACCAAGGTTGTAGCCGATAGGGCTCCTGAAGAGATATGGACAGGCCGCAAACCCAATGTTACGCATTTACGCATTTTTGGTTGCATTGCCTATGCTTATATTCCCAAGGAGAAAAAGAAGAAGTTAGATGCAAAAAGTGGCAAGTGTCGATTTGTAGGCTATCACACTGACGTTAAGGAATACAGACTATTTGATCTTCAAACTCCACAGATAGTTATCAGTCGTGATGTTGTTTTCCACGAAGACCTACCTTCTCTTACATCCGATGGGCCTCTTCAGTGGGAGTCAGCTTCTTCTCTTCCAGATCCGGAGCAGGCTACTATAACAGTGGGGAACATTTCTGTACCGTTACATCCCCTCCCACCTGTTGTACCTGTTGTACCACTTGCACCACCTCCACCTCCACCTCCACCTCCACCCCATGTGCCACACCTATTGTGCTTGTGGCTTTACCACATACTCCACCACTCACTAATGCCTCCACCTATCCTGCTGGATCTTCCTCTCTTACAGAGCCTCCATTACAGCGTCGTATGTCATATAATAATCCGTTATTCTTTGATGACACACTACCTATTGCTGAGCTTCAGCCCTCTGTCCCAAATGCACTTCCAACTACCATTGGTCCTCCTTTCCCTGCACTCTTTGGTTTTACATTTGGTACTCAACCACAAGTTACCAGATTTGGTCGTAGACTCAAACCTAATCCCAAATATCTTCATTTTCACGAGCGTCCATCTAAGTCTAGTATGATGACTGAACCCTTGACTTATCATGAAGCTCACACAAGGCATGATGCTCCACATTGGCAAGCTGCCATTGCTTCTGAGTTTCAGTCCTTAATGAAGAACGATACTTGGGCGTTAGTTGATCTACCCGAGGGCCGTAAGCCGGTGAACTGCAAGTGGGTTTTTAAACTTAAGTTGAATCTTGATGGCACGGTAGAGTGTTATAAAGCTCGACTTGTAGCCAAAGGGTACTCTCAAGTTGCAGGTCTTGACTACATAGATACATTTTCTCCTGTGGTCAAGATCACATCCATTCGAGTTCTTTTGGCACTGGCGGCTATTCACAATTGGGAGGTTGACCAACTAGATGTCAAGACGGCATTCTTACATGGCCACCTCAAAGAGGAGATCTACATGTGTAAACCAGAAGGCTTCGTCAAGGCAGGCCATGAACATCAAGTCTGTCGTCTCCTTCGAAGTCTATATGGACTTAAACAAGCTCCGCGTGCATGGTACGAGAGGATTGACTCTTACCTTCTCCAAGTGGGCTTTCATCGCATAGGAGCATATTGTAATGACATTCTGGTTCATTTCTAATACTTGCGTTATATGTGGATGATGCAATTTTGGTTTGCGACAATGTCTCACTTATGCTTCGTACCAAGAGTGAATTACAGACTGCCTTTGAGATGACCGATCATGGAGCTGTTCATTACTTGTTGGGCATACAAGTTCTTCGTGATCGTCAAGCTGGTTCGGTGATCCTAACTCAGGCTCATTATGTCAAGGCTAAGCTTGAGCACTTTGGTATGACTCATTGCAAACCTGTGGCTTCACCTTTGGAGGTCAATCTGAAACTTTCCAAAGATCAAGCACCTCACACATCTGACGAAGTGGAAGCCATGCGTCATGTACCATATCAACAAGCTGTTGGTTCTTTGACCTATGCCATGGTCTATACCACGTCCTGATTTAGCGTTTGCAGTGGGGGTAGTGTCTCAGCATTCCGCAAATCCGGGACCAGTACATTGGCAAGCAGTACCTGAAATGTACAGCGACAAGTGCTCTTCAATATTCTGCACAAGGAAGAAATGCTTCTACTTTGGTAGGTTGTGACCTACAAAATCGAAATACCCAGTATCAAGGCTTTACATTTCCCACCGGATGAGTAGTGCACATTTCCTTGTTTTCAGAACAATGATATGGCCTTAAGTCGCAACTGGAATAGTGCTACACGGTAGCTAAATACTGAGATCCAGAGGACATACAGGATAGAGTCCCGTGTCAATATCGAAGTCCAGCCTCCCCTTATTCAGCAGAGACATAAGGTTGTAAGCATCAGCTGCTTTTTCTTCCGTTGGAAACTCCCCTGTACAACATAAATGTACAGGTAAGAGCACGTACCTAACATGTGGGATGGGTTGCAGTGAACAAGCAGCTGAATGACAAGGAAAGGGATCAGTCAGCGAGCTGGCCTGTAGAGTTAGCAGAAGTTACAGGAGCTAGCGGAAGCTTAATGCTGTGTTTGTCTGAGTTTTCTGAGGAAAAGGTTCTGGACAGCTTGGCACTCATGTAGTGGGGCATCAAAGTTGCTTTCGAGCTCATTACATAATGAGCGTTAATGCTATAAGATGCTCATGCCGGTCACTTAGTGCACATCTTACCTAGGAAGATTCGTCCCTTTCGTTCTGGATGGAAATAGTTGGCGACAAAGACGTTTTCCTTTCCGTTGAATTGCCTGCATTAAAGATCATAGAGAAGAGTAGAACAATATAAGATTGTAGATTCTAAAGACGAAAGCAAACTCAAATTGCAATGCATATTGTGAAACATCATCGCAAAAGTCAATCTTATTTGGATCACCAACTATGACTCGGTTAATAGGTGAGCTACCTTTCCACCCCCTTGGAGAGAGGTGGCCCCGCGAACACCACATCTGCAGGGAAGACCCTCCGACCCCTCCAGGTATCCCACCAGATCATCCGCATCACGCCTTGTAGTCCTAGTGTGTGTGGAGAAACGCGGAGGACGGTCCCAGACTGCAGGTGCAGCCCTGCCACAGACGATGTGCACGCACAGTCGGCAGCACACGCACGTAAGTACCTTCACACACGCGCGCGCTCGCACTCTGCGCTTTTGTGTTGGCACCGCACATTCCTTGCCCCCGAGGACTTGAGCCACCCGCAGGAGATCGACGGACTTGACCCCAGATCGACGGCCCTCGCACTAGATAGAGTAAACCGACGCTCCATACTTTTTGGCCCTTTGTATTATTAATGTATGTATTGGGGATACCAAAAAATTCCTAAAACTACCAACACGGAGGTAATTCAATATAACAAAATGATGAATATTAAAATATCTGAAATGTATCTTGCGGTTTCTATCATTATCTGGCGGGTCTCGACCAGCGTCCGGGTATCAAGGTTTATAGTTTATACACCCGGGAAAAATAGACACGTGGATCGAAAGAGACATGGGTGAGTTGGACCCGGCGTTCATACCTGTGATCAACGGGCCGGGCTCTTCGACCCTCCAGACTCAGACCCGGAGGGCCTTTCGGGTTTTGGGGGTCCCACGTTTTTTGGCTTAAAAATACAATAAAAGGGAGATGGTAAGTACCAGTGTTGGTCTGGTATCTTGAATTGGAAATACCAGAAGGGCCCTGGTATGCCGTGCTGAATTTCTTAAGGCAGGTAGGTTTTCCAATAACGCAGCCCCTGATTTTTTAAAGTATGCATCTGGTATGCACATAGTGGTTTTTGAAAAAAATCAATCCGGATATGAGCAATGATATCTGAATGTTAATAACCTAGAAATATGAACTCGGATATGGTATTAAAAAATAATAGAATAAAAATGGTACTGGAATTCAAATTCAAATTCAAATTCAATATTGAAATGGCCATCTGAACTATTTAAATAGCCATTTGAATATTCAAGAAAACCACAAGGAAACCTCCTCATCTCATAGGATCCCAACCCCCCATACAATTATACACTGAATCAATTGTATCCATAGTGTCTTGCAAATGAAGATCATAAAGAGACGCTCATAAACACATGAAACCCTGCATCCATAATGTCTATATGTGCATCTTAACCCATGATACCCCAACAGACCTCCAGCAACGAGTCGAGCTCTGGTAGGGGACGGTGAAAGGAGATCCGCCGCCTGTTAGGGTTTGGGACAAATGTTTACATGGAATAGAGAACAGTAGGTTAGGTTCGGAGAGACCCGGGTTGATGCCTGGCGAAACCCAGATACCATACCAGATACCATACCAACGCTGGTAAGTACAAATCATATTGAGTAATTTCCTAGATGTTTTCCCCTAAAATAATTCCAACTAAAGCTTCCTGGGCCTCTGTTCCCTGTTTATTAAATTTAAAAAACAAATCCTGGAATTGTTAAGCAGGACCAAGGACACTCATGACCCTAAGATCGTAGATCAGGATAATTTATCCCTATGAATATATCTGTATTTTTCTAATTTGCCATTTTACGAGCATAGCAGCATTATTTCAATGTCTTGAAACAATTATTGAAAACCGCGATAATGGTACCCGACAATACTTGAGCTCAACTAAGCTCAAATAGTTGTCCCCTAACTTAGTAGTCCCTGAGAGTGAATTGTATATAAATGATGTCAAATGAAGTCAAAAAAAATATGTGAAAATTTATGGTAAAAATGCAATAGTATCAAGCTTTCACACTGCAACAAAGTGTTTTTCTTTTTTTCAAAAAAATAAATGCCTTTAATTTATATTAAACAAATGTGAAAAATTCCCTTAAAAACAAGCAGCAACAATCTGACATATTATGCATGAAATACTATGTGGATAAATATGTCTGAAGAAAGATGAAAATGTATGACAATTTGTGATAAAGATAGTCTGAATTCCTGCGACAAGAATGTAAATAATAACATACACAATCATTGAAAAAAGACATGTAATACATAACATACATGATGATCTGATGGTCATGATACTGTGTATGAAATATGTGGGCAACAAAAGACAAAAATTTGTAATTGTACACAACAGGGCTGTGGCCCGGTGGTAAGGTGTATTGGCATGTGGTCTGGGGTTCAAATCCCGGAATCTGTCTCTCTGCCTTGGGGCTGGGGCTCTGCCCCTGTAATGCCTCCATGGCTCAGAAAGGGGGTTTTGTTACCCCCTCTTGAATGACAAACCAGTCCTGGGGCTCTTGAAGGGAGCTGGCCAATAGTCTGCTGGCATATTTGGGAAGTACGTACTCGGAGCAAAATTTGTCACAGCATCAAAGCCGTCAGCCTCGCATGCTACTTTGTCAGCATACTTTGCTGCCTCTTCAGCATTATCTGCCAAGAAATTCCATAGATCAAAGAGTCAATGTTGGTACTACAAACTGTCTGCAAATGCTCGCACGAATCATGCAAGGAAGACACATCAGTCTTTAACTGATCCTCACTGTTACTTCTGGAGAAGCCATATTAATGGCAGCATCAATTAGAGGACTTGACATCATGACTTTTTTAAACCCATCATTACCCATGTACGTATAATGCTTACCGAATGTTACACTTTTCCCAGCTCTGATCCTTTTTCCATCTTTGTCAGTGGAAGTGACTTCGGTTCCCCATCTTATCCCCTTCTTCGCGGCACGCCTGCATTGTAATAGACTTCAAGATCAGCGGATCAGTAATTGTTTGTAATTTAACTAGAGACACTGTTTCGAATCGAACAGCCAACTCCACCTTGCAGCAGGAGGCAGGTACAGAGATTGAGAATAGCTCTGGCTGGTGTCCGCCTTCATCCAGGATAGTTGCAATGACCTTTACTTTCATAACATATCTTTGTGCATTCATTATAATTTCCTAGACATTTAACAGCAGATCTGCAGCAAACATGTTTAAAGACATGCAGCATGTTTTGCTAACATGACAAGAAATCCCAATGTGGGATGTGTCACCAGATATTGACTTACGCTTGTACATGCCAGAAGTTCCGCATCTTCCCATCAGGCGAGCACCTGATCCTGTTAATCGTGCAAAAACAAATTCAACCAATTGTTTAACGCATGTTTGGATCATTTGAGTATCACTCTATGAACTTGACACTCAATTACTCATGCCTCACTCATGCAAGGTTTGACATTTAAGTCTCATCACCTTGCAGAAGAATAGTGAGTTCTTGTTCATTTGTATGAATAATTCAGCAACCCACTACTTGGAAAGGAAGACTTGAAATCATAATAGCTAATTTGTACCTGTTCCTCAAATGACAGATGAGGTCCATGATGTGTCGCCCACTCCACTTTGCCATGTCCTGTTCATACTTTGTGACCTACGAAAGTTAGAAACCAAGTGTAACCGTTAGCAAGAAACAGCAAGGCTTAAATTTAACCTCAATGCCATTCAAGTTTCGAGTAAATGGAAATTATATGGGCTCCAGTACTCCAGTAACTATAGTTTGCGTTGGAGAGGGCATACAGGGTAGAGTTCCGTATCAATCTGTTTGTCCAGCCTTCCCTTATGCCTCAACGTCATGAGATTATAGGCATCAGCAGCTTCTTCTTCCGTTTCAAACTCCCCTACAGAGACAAAAAAACATCCAAGCAACTTCAGCTGATGTAAGTAAGCGTGCATCTTTACAACTTATGGATTTGTTTCCTTTAGTTTTGAGAGCTCTATAAAGGGTATATCTCTACTTGTGATGGATTGTACTTGAATCCATGAGTTTCTTTGAATATCTCGTAGATCTAAATATTGAGAGCTCTGAGGATGAACGAGATAAATGATATTCTGACTATGTCAACTGGTACATTGAAGTTCTGTGGGAGTTCTAATGTGCATCGAAGAAACTACTTCAACTTCAAATTCATGTTGGTTAAATTGAGATTAGATTAGGACTGTCCTCAATGCTAGATGTTGGTCATGAAACGTTACCTAGCAAGATATCTCCCCTTTTCGGATTATAGCAGGCCGTGAAAGTAGGCCGGTCCAACGGATTATAGTAGGCCACGAAAAGTCTTTCCTTTCCATTATAACGACTGCATCAAAGATGACGGATCAGAACAAAATATCCCATTTAATTGATTAAGCAGAATTACCAAATTCAAGTTGTTGAGATCTTGAAACTTGCTTGTGCTGCACAGGACTTGCAATCAATAGTAGCATAGCAGCTACTATATTGTGCACCACCTGAACACCCCCTTGAAGTCAGTTGCCTTCTTTACTTCGCGACCTTGAACCCGAGGCGGACTGGCATATCTTGAAAGGGAAAAATCAGTCTTCTCATCCTTCACTTGCACGTAGTCGTAGGTACTACTTCGAGTATTGACACAGGCAACTGGATCATCATAGGCTGGTGCACGAATGTTACAAGCATTTCCATTGGAAGCTGACGTGGCCTGTGGTATGTCCATTTCTAGCTTCAGCCCTGATCCCCCGTGATGTGTGTTGGACATCTTGTAATTTGGATTCTGCACGAAAACCAACACTAGGTGTATCAAAGAAACCATGGTTTTTAACACAATCCAGCTTACAGGAAGAAGCTAACCCTCCCAAGTAGCTTATAAACACCTGCAGCAAATAACCTTAACAATATTCACTAATTTCATGGTTTGTCTAAGAAGAACAACCTAATGCCGACAATAGTACTGAGCCACTTAGAAGAAGAAGCAGAAAACAACTGCCATCCTCTAACGACATCCACCACAGCCACAGCCTGCAATAACTTCCTAAAACACACTAATTACACACAGATGTTTCAGCGGCTCAAAACAGCAACCAAATAAAATACAAATTGCACAGTTTCAGGATAACAGTTAACTAACTAGTATATTACATGATCAAAAGAGGGAATCATTCTGTATCTGGAAAAGTCAAGGAGAGGCAGTGAGAAGATAGTCTGTCCTTCTTCTCCTGCTCACTATAGCTGGAAAAAAGAAATGCAGCGAGACGATGGGCGGAGGGTCTGTCAATCTTTTCTTCTCTCCTGCTATGTACTCTCAGGGTCATACCCACTTTGCAATCATGAACTGTTAGGTTTCTTCACAACAGCGCCCCTCTCAACGCCTTCGGCCTCAGAGAGACCTCAGAGCTCCACGAAGCTTCAATGCTCGAGTTGTAGCTATATAACTCCAACTCCCAACGCGAGCACCTCCATCCGCACGAGGTGGGAGTGGAAGAATCGACGGTTCGATTGAACTCAACCCTATCCGACGGTCCAAACCAAGGAATACCTCAATCCGCACTAGTTGGGAGGATTGACGGTTCAATCGGATCTCACCATATCCGACGGCCCAAACCAAAATGAATTCAACGATAGCTGAAAATTCTCAATTCCTTTCATGATAATACTTTCTAATTAGTGTAATGAGTTAAATATATTTATCTTAAGCCGTTACACTAACTTTTATTTTTATTATTCTTTCTATTTATTTATTTATAAAGTTAGGGAGACACCTGGGAGCGACTCTCACAAATCAGGCCCCTTAATTACATTGTGAGAGGAGGACGCAATGGGTCTCTTTCATTTGGCTCGCATTTGGGAGACGGGCTTTCTAGCATTGGCTTCTCTGGTTTCGGGTGAGCTACTGGCCAGAGGTAATCTCCAGGTTCCAAAATTCCAGGTCATTGCAATCCATGTGATTGATCTGATCTCATCGGGGGCAACCAATCCTCTCACCCCGCAACACCTCTCCTGGTTTCTTTCTATCCCTCTTGCTAGGCTGCAATTCGACCCAGGGGAATATATAATGGTCGTGGATGATTCGCTCCCGCTCTCGCTTCTTCGCTGCCCAAATTGGATACTCCACGTTTATGCCATCTATCTCTTTCTCTTTTAAACAACAAGAGAAAGAGACAGATCTCTGGTTAACTTGAAAGAACCTGATTTGACAGGATGTATGGAGGAAGGACAGGCCTGCCAAACATTAGTGGTTTCTTTCTCTGGAAAATTTTCCAATGCATAGAATCCTGCTTGCACAAGCATTTCTTGGATGCTCTGATTCTAGTGATAGTCCTCTCTGTTCTGGTTCTTTTGAAAGTACTGAGCATTGTCTAGTCTCGTGCCTGGGTTTGGAGACTTGTTTTCTCCTTCTACGACTCTTATTTCACTTCTGTCTTGTCCCTCCGCCTCTCCTTCACCTGCTTAACTAAAAATCTGAGAATCCCCTCACAGTTCTCCAGCCAAGACAAGACGAAGACGAAGACAAAGAGATCAACTGGTGACATCGTAGGGAGGCGTATAACTTAGTAGGATACCAGCGAGAGCGGCGTGTGAGCCTTCCAGCCAAGCAGAAGCTGGCCACGTCGACTGCTCTGGCTAAACTCAAAACAGCGTTTAGCCGGTCCATTTGGCTTGTTAGGCTAAACCTGATCTTTCGCCTGGCAAGTTGGCAACGACCGAATGTCATCCAAGAGAACCAATTTTTATCAGTAGAGCCGATTGTGATGGATGGACCCAATAATGTCAACCTTCATCCACCATCAGCCAATTCTCATCCAGGAGCACCAATTTTTTCAGTTCAATTTCCCTTTTTCCTTAAGCACCAACAACTAGGTTTTAGGGTAGCTCAGTGGGATAGAGCACAATTGGGTGGTTTCGGGTTCAAATCTGGGACACCCTCCCCCCCCCAACCCTTGTACTGATGCTGATAGTAGGGCTCCATGGGTAGGTTCAGGGATTTTTTCATTTTTCTGTATTCATAGTGTTCTATATTCATAGTGTTCTATAATTAACAACACACTTCTTTTCTTTTTCCTTTTCCTGTACAATTCCGGCCCTTTTACAGACCAACCGGCCAGCAGACAGGGCAAGGTAACAGGATTCGAGCCCCAAACCACTGGGGGTGTCACAAAGTGATATTTCTTATTTTAGTAAGTTTTATTTTTATTTTTTTATTTTTTTAGAAGAGTGGTTTTGCAAGACAAGTAGATTTAAGCTGATGGTGTACTGACTTGCTCCAAACGTTGGTCCATCTTCCTGACAATGCAAACAACAGGCAGGAGGCAAGGATTGCAACAAGGGAGGTGCTTGGAAAGGCAGGATTTGGAGTGTCCCTGAGAAGGGCTGGCACTGCTCACATCTGCATCACTCTGCCACACCGAAGCTTCCAAAAGGGAGCAACCAACATACTGTACTGTACATACTGGAGTCAGGGACTGTCACACTTGGGTGCATGGTCAAAGCACTGCACTCTATCATGACTCATGAACCCAACTTTTCGCTCTTTGTTGAAAAGTCTTCCCCAAGTCATGAGAGAGAGAGCAGGCTGTACAGTTGTTATGTACATGCATGAGTTGGTGATACAATGGCATCTTTTCTTTTTCTTTTTTATTTAAAATTTTTAAAGAAAGGGGACAGAGGCCCTGTTACTCAAATTAATTCAGAATGGCATCTTTAAAAAAAAATGGCATCTTGTTCACAAAAATTATTATGGACGACAATGTTGGGTGCAGATAATTTTTCAGTACAATTATCCCTACGCTAATTGAAGAAAGATATCCGGATCGCAAACAATCGAACTCAAGATGAAGCATTTTGGATGCGCATTTGCTCCCTTCTTCTGGGTCATATGTCATATTCTCTTCTCTAAATAGACCAACTTCACACTAGGAGGCTTATTCATCATTACCTCTACTTCTATTAATTTATTATGTTAGGGTTTGCATTTTTTTTTGGGGCCCTGAAAATTGGGACTCTCTAATCCTGAGTCACACCCCCCTTCAAACCTGGGCCCCTTATTCAACCCAATTTTCAAATCCCTTTTCGTCACATACCTACATGATACAGCATTTGGGTTTCTTGGTCGGTGGGTGCGGCTTGAAAAAGAAAATTTGAGTCGTTCACATAGCTTTAGCTGTTGCCAGCCAGCTCTTGGACAATCTTCTAATATAGACATTCATCCACAGTATTGTTAAACTTGGGCAAGGACAAGAGGCATCAACACTACAGTAACACACAAGCAAAGTGCCAGACTATTGCCAGCCCACACTCCTGCTTTGCTGTCCCCCCACCTCCTTGCTTTGCAATGCATATACTTATCATCATGCCATCGGCATCATCGGCCCTTTCTAATTTGAGGGTTTTGCTGGCGGTTTTTAAATTTTAAAAAAAAAAAACCAGAACAGGGTACAGAGGCCCTGGAAGTTTATTCATTGGAAGGAGATACATAAGATGGAAAAAATAACCATCAAGGGCCAAATCCCGCCCGCCTCCATATTTGGATGCTTGTTTTCCGTCCTTTGACCCGCAAAATGTTTGCAGAATTTGCATACATATACTTATCATCATGCCATCGGCATCGTCCGCATCGCAAATCCCACACGCATCGTTGATGTGGATGCTTGTTTTCCGTCCCTCGACCTGCAAAATGTTTGCAGAATTTGAATATATATACTTACCATCATGCCATCCCCGTCGCAAATTCCGCATCACATTTGTGATTTGGATGCTTGTTTTCCCCGTCCCCTTCGACCCACAAAATGTTCGGAGAAAATTACATCCAACAAGTGTATGACATCCCTAGACACAAAAGAAGAAAAACCAAAATGTTGTTCAAACTTCAAACTAGTGAACTGTGAAGACTGATGAATCAAACAGCCCAACTCCACCGGAATCTTGTTGGATTGATGTGCGCTGCATGGATGGAGGGAGGGAGGGAGGAAGAAGACGGTGATCTGATGAGCGCGTTTGGGGCAGAGATTCGAGGAAGGAGAGCGCAATGATGGTGATGTGTTTGTAGTGCGCATTTAGGCAGCGCTCAATTAGTTAGTTGCTGCAGGACCCACTTCACATTATTAGTGCCCTGCCTCAGGAGTCAATGACCAAAGGGCCCACACTCACTTGCAGGCGCTCCAGGTCAACCTCCCACACTCCCTGCTAAAAGAGCATCCAAGCAATGCATCCAAGAGATGAGGCAGTCGAAGTACTCAAAGATCTTAAGTTACATGTTGTTTCCTTTCAAAGAGAATCCTCTCAGTGGATTAAGGAAGATCTTAAATTCCTCAAACAAGTACGTTAAAAGCAGTTGAGGCTTAGAGTTCCATGGGCACTCCCAAACGCCCCGAAGCAAGCGCCCCCAGGAGGGAATGGCACCTTCAAAATGAGAGGAGGTGGTTCCATGAACACCTTTCCATTCACCCCTCTAGAAATCTTTGGCACCAATTGCTATGGGCCCACGACATAATAATTGATAATTAGTATAACCGAGTAAAAAGAACATGGCAGAGGAGGGAACCTGAGCCCATCATAAGCGTCATCATCAGCATTACGTGGGAGCATTACTGCAGCTTTGATCACACTGAACAGGACACCCAAACTGGGCACCTGCAGACGTTGAGTAGCTTAGTCCCTTTGCTAAAGTGGGCGGGGGATGGGAGATTAGGGGCGCTAATCCCGCAGCGCCCAGACGTGTTTGGTGCCTGCTTAGACAGCTACTAAATCCCTTCAGGCATCCGTCAATGAGAGGAATACACGTGGAGACCTGAAGCAGTTACCGGCAGCCGCAAGAGCAGCTAGCTGCTGTTGTTGTCTGGTCTCGCATCGAGGGATTCTCCCACAACTACTTGTTGGTCGCTGGCCTTGTAGATCTATGGTGGAGTGGAGTGGAGTGGAGTGGGGTGGGTGTTCCGCTTTTATTAGTCTCGTAGGGGAGAGGAAAAGGAGGGTTGTGAGGGAAAGCTTGTGGGTTTTGCTTGCATCGTTTACTCGAGGTTTGCAGGGGAAAGTTGGAAGGGGGTGGTCCTGTGTTGTTGTGGTTTTGATGGGCATTGTTCCGTAGATCCTGTGGAGAGAGTTGATTGTGCTTACCATTGCTTAGAGGAAGCTTAGAATCTCATGTATGCTTAGTTCTGAGCCGCTGATTTTCCCAGTCTGGCTCCACTTGGTTGGCTGGTCGCGGTGATGGCTGTTGCGCGATTGGGGACTGAGGAGGAGTGAGGCTGTTGCAGAGTGCCACGTCCCCATGTTCAAGAAAAGTTCTGGTTTGCCTTGAAATGTGACAAAAACTTGCAAGGCGGGAGGGGTGTGTGGAAACATCGCGATGAAGTCCTGGTGTTTGAATTGCTGTGCAGTGGCAGTGGTCCTCTTTTATGCGCTTCGGAAAGCAGGTGAGGCTGGAGATTGTAATGGTTTTGGAGGCTGTCGTGGTGATGGCTTGGCGAGGTGGATTGCGTTTGGTTTGTGGGTACGCTTGGGAAGAGTGTTGCCTTTTGAGCTTTGTCGGTTTTGCACTGATGGGCAAATGTACCTCTAAAGGATCTGTCCGTTTTAAACCTGCCGACTGACTTGTGCGCAGACGCGTTCGATCCTTTGGATCCAAACGGCAACATTACAATCAAATGGGACGTCATTCAATGGACAGGCGATGGCTACGTGGTATGGATCGATGTTCTTTCATTCCAACGACTCTCATGTTGGGTGGTTTTGATGTCAATTCTTAGAGTAGATGAGCTCTTCCTCCACTTCCAGACATGTGCACATATCTGAAGACGACAAGAAATTCGCCAAGTGGGAAACTTGTGTGCGCAATCTTTTCATTACTCTGACTGCGTGACGTGACGAACCTGAAGGTGGTGAGTCTCTAGTGTCACTTTTGCTGGGGCTGCTGAGTGAGAGCGAGCAGGAAACATTCTCATGGTCCAAAGTTTGGCTTTTTGGTGATCGTTCACCTAGTCAGTTGGACGGTGTTACCTTCCAGCGGTAGGTAGGTCGATAGATGCTGAATATCTACATTTCCTCCTCTGGCTCCGCAAGGAGTCGTTCTGTGTCCTTCTCGTGAGCTGGTTGGGGCGGATGCACCCTGGCAGTTCGGCTATCATAATCCCGAGCAATGGTTGGTATCGTCTGTGCAGGCTCAGGTTACAATGTTCAACTGGCAGCAATACCGCCACATCACAGCTCCTGGCTGGCGGTTAGGCTGGACCTGGGCTAAAAAAGAGATTGTCTGGAGCATGGTTGGTGCACAAACTACGCAACAGGGCGATTGCTCTGCTTTCCACACCAGCCCTTTGCCTCACTGCTGTTCTCCTAAGCCTACCGTTATTGACCTGCTACCAGGTGTTGCTTACAATCAACAAGTTGCAAACTGCTGTAGAGGCGGGGTGATATCGGCTTACGCCCAAGATCCATTGACTGCATTATCTGCTTTTCAAATAACGGTCGGACAGTCGGGGACTACCAATACCACCGTCGTCCTTCCAAAGAACTTTACCCTACAAACACCAGGGCCTGGGTACACCTGCGGTCCCGCAACAAAAGTGAAATCGAGCTTGTTCCCTTCAACAGACAAGAGAAGATTCACTGAAGCCTTAAGTGCGTTCCTGTCCCTCGCCTAAATATAGTCAGGGTTTTGGGGTCGTAGTCTAGTTTTACTGAAGGACGTTCCCACTTATCCGTTTTCTGCCTGGATTCATCGTGCTTTCTATGTGCTCAATTGTAATGAGTTTGTGGAAACGGTATCAGTTTGCCATGCCCTCAGATCAAATACTGTGTGCCACCTGCTGTTGCATATAGAAAGTTTGGGTGCGACATTATTTTATATGTTATGAGATGAAGAGTTGTCAATTGCCACACCATGGCTGTAATTTGCATTGTAGAAGAGGAGGCTGGTAAAGGTGATCTAAATTTGCATCTCTGCCTGTGTCCATGCAGTGACATGGAATGTAACGTGCACCTACTCACAGTACTTGGCGCAGAAGGCCCCAACATGTTGTGTATCCTTGTCAACATTCTACAATTCAACGATTGTTCCTTGTGCGGATTGTGCATGCGCCTGTCCATCCAACTCTACTGTTCTCTCGACCTCTGATGGCAACGATCAGACCTGTGTGGATCCGTAAGACTTCCAGCCTCGATGATCTTCTCTTGTATAACATAGACATTTCCTGCTTCTGCTGTTGCTGTTGGAGATTTGTGGATAAACATCAAAAGGCCCGTCTTCAAGAGTCTGCCACAACAAGTGATGTCATGTGGTTGGATGAAGCCCATCAGTTATCAAGTAGTATGCTAGGGTAGTGATATTTGTCAGCCCATCTTCTTTTCATAGTCAGGTTGAAGTGTGAGGTTGTAAAGAGACTTCTTTGAGAATTTATATGTGGTCCATGCCGCGGGCTACTTAACAACACTTTCAGCAGCATTCCACTAGGACACTGTGGGATATGGGAGCTCCAGGAAGTACTAGTCATACAACGCAGTGATGATGCATAATGGGTTGTGATTCTGTGTGAGGTATCAGTTTTGAAGATCAAAATTGTTTGGCCATTTCACCTTTGGGAGTCAGTTGTCATCAGGAAGCAATTGACACCCTTTTTTTATACTAATATCTTGGCCTATTGTTGAGACTCACACTTTGGTCAACACTCCTGTGAGCTTTGGGCTTCCTTGGGCACTCACCAAATTTCTAGGTCTCTGTCTCTCTCTTCTGACTCTATAAAAGGCTACGGCAAACGTCTTATGAGTACAATCTTCTGACTCTATAAATGTGCTATATGTGATTTTTCAGGAATACACGATATACTGATATCCCTGCAATAAGCACTGGAGCTGATAGCACTCAAAATACCCCTGACACTCTCTATTGCACCCAGGATATGTGCCCTGTAAAAATTCATTGGCATGTGAAGACCAACTATAAAGAGTACTGGCGAGTGAAGATCACCATCACCAATCGTGATTTTTCAAGGAATTTCTCACAATGGAATGTGGTTGCTCAACATCCGAACTTCAGTAATTTCACAGAGGCTTTCAGCTTCAACTACCAGGCTTTAAATCCCTATGGGTCTTATAGCAGTAAGTATCAGAAGCTGATTTCATTTACAAACAGATCATAGGAGTGTTCATTCATTTCATCTCTGCAGATATGTGGGTGGACATGATCAATTTACGGATTTGGAGTCAACAACTGGTCCCTTTCATAGTAAAATCCTGGACCTAGTTCAAGAGTAGGGGTTTGGAAAATGGCGTCTGGGTGTTCTCACTATGCAAGGCTGTCTCCAACTGAAGTGGGGACTACTACGTGTTTTTATTCACAGCCATGGAACATAGCAAACTTGATTGGTGAGGTATCCCAATGCATGTCGTAGGTTTGATACTGCCCTATTTCTACTGATGTGGTTGTTGTGTGTTGATAGTGTCCATGCAAGACTGAGACTGACAGCTTGAGAGTGAGGTGGAGCGGAACTTTCGCAGTTGTGAATTACCTAGTCCATCTAACATATGTTGTCTGTTTGGTTGTGCAGATGACTCTGCTCTTTTTTGGGGTGTCAAGTATTTTAATGACATGCTCATACAGGCTGGCCGGGACGGAAATGTCCAATCAGAAATTTTATTTAAAAAGGACCCGTCGTTTACATTTAGCAATGGGTGGGCCTTTCCTCATCGTATTTACTTCAACGGGGATGATTGTGTGCTTCCTGATCCTCAGAATTATCCCACACTGCCCAATAGCAGTCCTGCTCTGAGGGTGGGGACAAGTGTGCTACTCTTTATCATTGTGGCAGTTGGAGCTTCATCACTATCCCTTTACTTGTAGGAGGCACAAAGAGGGTCGACTAAGATGTCTAGTGCTTTGTTTTGAGTTGCCCCATGACCAGAGACTATGTGCTCCGGTGGGAGAGAGGAAGAGACAGATGTTGGAGGAAAGTACACAAGATACTTTCCTTTACCTCCAGTAGCAAACGAGGAAGGGGAGTAGTAGAGAGATTGGAGCTCACTGATTCGCGTGAAATTGGCTTCAACTCTAGAGTTTCCTGAAGACCTATTTGCAACTGAAAAATCTGACATCACTGGGTCTGCCATGAAGTCACAACATGTAAAGCATGGAGTGCGGGTTGAACCAACTTTGATCGGGGATGGCTTCCAAAGGCAGTACGTGTTTGATCCTCAAAGTTGGCAAGGAGAGGAAGATCTGGCTCCACTGGTATAAAGTGGGACTGGTGGAAGGGACATTTGCTTTGGGCACTTGTGGTACACTGGCTGGTCTCAGATTGTCTCACTGTAGGTAAAAGTTTGTCCAAAGCTTGTCACATAGCACACTTGTTGCACATATTATATGGAGAAGGTTACCTGTCGATTGTGCCACATGTGAGCACAAGCTTCGACTGATGTTTCATAGATTTCGCATCTTCTGTTTGAACAATTTGTATTGACTACCAAATGTACAATGGGTAGCAAAGCTTCCCTGTACAAGGACCAACAAGCTAGGCATGACACCTCATGAAAGGTGCAGAGGTCCATATTTTGATAAAGCAGATGCCAGTCTTTCGCCGTAGAACTGTCTTGAGCTTGAGCAACAAATTGGTTGGCGAAGATGTTCGATGCGAGAAGGAAAAGTGCAGTGTTGGGCGGTTCTCTGGTTTTGGGTAGAACCTGCAGGGTAGGTTCTATCTTGTGGAAGGTAAATAGAGAACCTCCGGGCTGCGTACTTAAAAACATGGACAGTTAGAGAACCTGCGGTGCAGGGTATATCTCTGAGTTACATTTACACGGGTATGTTTTATATCGGTTCTTTAATGCAATTATCCGCCAAACCCGGTGCTCGGGTATATGGGTAGAGAACCGTATGGAGAACCGAGAGATGACCCGGTTCTGAGTTCAAAAGTTATTATGGACAGAATAAATAAAAAATGTGCTTGTATGAGATGGCCACAATTGTCAATAATTAAGCTCATTTTCTAGCACAACTAACACTAAACTTCCTCTAGATTGCACTCTTGGCCTGTTGGCATTCAGTTCTAGCATTTTCACTACCCTTCTTCTTCCTCAAGGCTTCCATGCTAACCTTAGATAACCGCCCTTATACCCAGGGTATGTGTCGGGTGCAGTTACCCTTACCCTCCCCTCTCATTCCAACTAGCAGGTCAGGTTCTTATGGATACTAGCTATTAGAGAACCACTGGTTTGGTGAAGTTCACCGGTAAATAGATTTTGGTATCCGCCGGTTCAATATTGACCAGGGTATTTGAAATTTTAATACCCGAGGTTAAGGGGTATATACCCGGGTCCGGAACCTGCGGTTCTTTCACCCAAATCCAGAGAACCGCCCAACACTGGAAAAGTGAGTGAAGTCGTGGTGGAATGCCAAAATAGGATTGTAAAGGAAGTGCCTTGGGGTTGAAAGAGACTCTCGTTGTAACGTGCATGGACGGGAGGGGGAGGGACAAAAAGTCTCTGCTCTTCAGGAACCATACCGTGCAGCTTATGGCATTCCGTTTCTCCATCTCCATTAGCATCAATGTCAATGATAAATACTAAGATACGTTCTATAGCAGATTCACATATATGGCCGGAGAGAGGGCAAGTGCTTGGGGTACTCCCGAGCCCCTTGTAGGGACCAAGGATTGCACGCAGCTGGACGGACGCAACCACATAGGCCACCGTCTGAGTGTTACAGCCGTGAGCATTCAAGTAGGTAAGTTCTTTCGAGGGACATGAAATGACATGACTCATCGTCAATTTATACGCAACTACTCCTGGCGGCGGCGAGCCATGAAGCGGGCAGCCAAAATGGCACCCTGACCCTCTCTCTCTCTCTCTCAACTCTCTCTCAGAACAATCGTGCCAAACCTTCCCGTCGATGTGAACAGAACTTTAAACATGAGGTGTGAAAATCTTAGGGACCGGCAACAAATAACCAGTGAGAATTGATCAGAGTATCAGGTCTCGACTTTCGGACCCTCTTTCAAAAGCTCGACGCAATTGAGCATAGAAATGTAGAAGAGTTCATTTCCGCTGCATTGAGTAGTATGAGCCCAGCTCACCAGGATCTGCAAGTGTAGAGCCACCTGGGTTTGCATCCCCAGGAGTTGCATCGTCAGGCATATTGTAGCCCGCGGCCTAATCATTTCGGTTTTTGCATTCACAACTCCGAGATGCCTGACATCAGGCACATTGCGATTCCTCACTCGGAAAGCTGTTTGTCAACTAGAATATTTTCCCTTTGTCTACTACTTGAAGCCACAGTCCTTTACATTCCTTCAATGGGCACAGTGAGATCGTGAGCAGACTCTTGGAAGTCTATCGCATTTCAAGGAAGTTGTGCACACCGCCTCCTTTACTTTCGAACAGCCTATCGATTTTCAATTTCGTTCATTTCAATCTCAAATGGTGTTACCTACGGAGTGTTCAACTCTCATGGAATTCAGGGTACTTGCTGCAGGGCGGTGGCCAAGTTCTTTTTGAAACCTTCCAAGCTGGCTAAACTTGTCACTCATTTGACTTCAACTGTAGGATAGAGTCCAAGGTTTATACATACTGCATTCTTCTTCCCCTTTGATCATGGACAGATAGCCTAATCACTTTCACTGCTGTGACCTTTGAAGAACCGCATGTCAAGTGGAACCAGAACAGACAGACCCAAAAGTTGTGAGAGATTTGAAAGAGCTCTGGTGTGTAGTATATAACATTCAATTGACCAGTATTTTTTGGGTAGCATCTATTTTGACCCTCCTGCTGAAGCAAGTTACACAATCAAATTACACGAGCTGGGGCAAAACAACCATGTGTTGACTTCAAAATGCAGCTGAAAAGAACGCCTTGGTTTATCAAGGTTAACAGAACAACATAAGCCTCAAGATGTTTGCAATTAGAAGCTCACAGTACTAGCTAGATCTACACACTCATACCAAGAAATCTACACATTGAATCGCAGCATTGTAACACAACCACAGCGTGTGGTAACATGTGTCACACTGTCTGCACCTCCTGTCTTTTTGACACTTACAATCCATCAAGCCCACCACCAGATTTTGGGTTGAAGGCAGGGCCCTTCTTCTCATGCAACCCTGCCTATTGAAGAGCCGCATGTGAGCAGCTTCTTGGTTACAGAAGACGAGGGCAGGCTACGAAATTGGAGGGTATGCCTCAAGTTTTCTAGTCTAAACCTTATTGGTTGGCACGAAATCTTGCAGCTTTGGAACTTGAGCCAATGGTACCACTAAGCTGCTCCAAGCTTAAATATGAATTACAGGGCCATATGCCACTTGCAACCAAGGAATATGGAGTGATCAGCCCAGAGAGAGAGTTTGAGAACCAATGTCAACTATCTTCTTTCCCCACACCAGAACAGGATCCACATCGTGCTTACTTGTTTGCCACTGTCGATGTTCCGCAATTACTAACATCCTCTCTTGGAATGGGACCGTCAACGAGCCACTCTACGGGGCACAAAGCGTTTTCAAGTCGGCCTCCTTTGCAAACCACTCTGGTACAAGCTTTGCAGCATGTGGGTATAAGTCCTTATATGAGTTCCTGATGGTCACCTCTGCCACACCTGCCACCCTTGATATATCTGTCATCCACCAATCTCCTTGGTCAGATGTGAAGCTAAGTAGCCAAACAAACTTTGTTCACTACAGGACTTCCTTAAGGTAGCATTCCTACTCCAAATGCAACACATCTGCTTGCACTCTCACCCTTTTTCCTCCAATCCCAGAGTTTATGGGACATGTGTAGAACAATGCAATGTTCAAACCAAGGATAGTATCGGCACCTTTCAAAGCCTTCTTGTCATCAGAGAGCTGCGAAATCATGTAGATCGCTGCAGCTGCCACTGATATAGGACTCTTTCTGCACAGACCAAATCGTATAAACCAATGTCAAACGTATGAAGTTCAAACCCTGATCTCCACAAGTCAAGATCTTTAGTAAAGCTGGCCAAAGGAGCAATTCTATTGAAGAAAATCCTACATTTTTGACATGGAACTATACACTGTAAAATCTGGGAGTGCTCTATGAAATTGACAGACAGGCTGATAAAACTTCCTAAACAACATGGCCTGCCATTTTCTGCCTTAAAACCAAACCTTTTGATCTTAATCTTATACAGAACTCAGCCAGACGTAACAAGGAGATTGGTTATTGTCGAAAGGGTTGCAACTGGAGCTTAGGGTGACCACATAATGCCATTACCGAAAGTCTTCTTCTAGGACACTAAAGGTACAGCGACTCTCTTCCTCCACCATACAGTTAAACGTTACACTATGTGCCATGGGTTATCTTAATTGGGGCCCAAAGGGTCTCGAGGCACGATTGACTTGTTATAAATCCAGCCATGGAGAAAAATATTGACTAACTGATGAGGAAATGTACCGGATATCAAGCATCTCAGATTTCTTCACTGTCTCCGTGGCAGCTCTCACCGCTGTATTGCCCATGCCAAGATGTGAACAAAACCGCCTCTGCACCATTCAGAGATTGTGAGACAGCTGTATGCAGAGTAAGGAGGAGAGTGACTGGAAGAGAGGAGACACCAGACATGAACACAGTGCAATCAAATACCGACAGCCTTGTTGGCGATCAGGCAAAGGAAGATAAGAGAAATTTTATTCCAAACTGTGAGGGGTGTCTTCCTTTTTGCTGCATTCATTGGTTTGTCTGATACAAAAGTTGGACATAAACAAAGTGGTCCAAATGTTTTGCACGTTTGCAGCTCCTGTTTCAATACAAATCCAGCCTTTCTTGCCATTTTTATCTGTACTAGTGACCTGTTGTTGCATAGGGTCACCCCTGGCTCTCAATGTTGATGCCATCCTCTCACCATTTGGGCTCAAGCTTTTAGTTCCCATTGTGGGTTTCCATGCTGCCACCTTCGGTGCTGGTTACAAGATGACAGAGTTGACATATTTTTCATTTGCGCGGATTGGCAAGAACCACCTCGCTTGAGACAGGTATGCACTGATATAGAAAATCTACTGTCTTGATGCTGCTAAGTCATTTTACCAGGTAGATGAGCTCTCCAAGCCAAGGATAATGCACAGGCACTACCCGGGGCTCAGGATTCCCAACCGGCAAGGTACTGAACTGAACCGTGAACTGCACCTGGAAGCAAGCTACAAAATGACCACCATAATTGACAAATTTAAACAGAAGACTTACCAAAAAGTCACCAGCATGAATAGTTCCCATCTCCATCGACATCCCCATCTCCTCCTCTAATTGCTTCACTATGAACTTGGTGGCGCGTCCAATCTCCTTCTTTGATGCACCATTCGCAACTGAGCATATCTCTGCATCCCAACCAGTTCCGTCTTAATTTCACCCCACATACTGTCCAGCACGTTTGTCACTAAGCCATTCCGTGGAATGTGCATATATCTGACCCACATGCCCCTGTCCGTCCCTGTTTTCACCTCCTCTCAACTATTTGCGGAAATAGAATTCATGAATAACTAAGTAGAGGCAATTTCGGAACCCCCTGGTGGCCTACAAAGGTTGCACAGGAGATGGATAGTGGGGGACACAACAACAGCCAGTGCTTGCGGCCATAGGATTCACACCCAAATTCATGGGAGCAGAAAGGTGGGGAGAGAAAGAGGGAGAGAGAGCACAGTTGGAAACCTTTAAAAGTGCGGGGCTTATCCTCCTGGCGGCATGCGATGTAGAGGCAGGCGGCCAAGATGGCATCCTGACTTCGACCACGAATAGACTTGAGATCCTCCACCTTCTTGTAGATCTCATTAGCTCGGTCCTTCACACCAAAGCAGAGGGACGCATAAGCACCACCCTTTCTATTGGATAACATATGCTGCCTTTCAGAGACTATACTTTCATCTGGTCATTCAAGGGAAGTGTAACTCCAGCCGTATGGGACCAACAAGTGGGCAGGAAAATTGCAAAGACCTGCTCACCTTAATCGTAGAGACCAGTCCCAGCCTGCAATGCCCAACACATCAGAACAAGATGTGGGTCAATTGAAACCCAAAATCCATACATGTACCGCATCCGTTCTGTGAGCAGTAGAACCAATTTCTTAGCCAAGGTGACAAACCCTATTCTGAACCCTAACTCATATACTCGCTCATCTCCTCGCAAGTTGTTGGCTAAAGTGCACAGAAATTGCAGATATTGCAGCAAGATTCCACCTAAACTTCACAGCAAAATAATTCACCTATCCGCCATGGTCCCAATTGAGCGGAAGGCAATGATCAGCGAGCGATCCGGATTAGATCCCCTGTTTTGCCACCGCCCCAGCGACGACATGAAATCCCCCTGTGCTCCATTGGGCTTCGTGATGATGGTGGAAAGGCCCCCATCCGTCAACAAAGGGTTGGACGGACCACCGACACGCACAGGGTCGCTGGAGGTGGAATCCGAAAACGTTCTCCACTCTGAAGTCTCATCAATTGAGTGGGCCTCCAGCACCAGCCCGCACTCCGCACATACCATGTCCCCTGCAGCATGATCCACCACCACCTCTGTCGCCTTCTTACACTCTGGACACACCACCTTGTTCATCTCTCCTTCTCTGCGCCCTCTTTCTATCCCTCTCTTTGCCCCTCTGCTCTCCAGATCCCGCAACAATCCTCACTTGCAATCCCGCCCATCTGCACACACTTCCCCGCGCAATCGATGCGGAGCTTCTTCTTCGCTCACATCTGCACAGTGCCCTGCAGAAAGTCACTCATATACTCTACCCCGGGTTGCAGTGCCTCTTCCAGCAATCCAATCCTGGGCTCAAACCCTCATAGTCCTTCTGCCCAAGCTATTAGAAGTTGGATTGGGGCCCAAAATATAAACCTATAGCTCAATTTAGATCGTAAAGAAGGAGGAGAAAAAGAAAAGGAGGGGTCCCCCCTCCTTCTTTCTTCCCACCTTCCTTCACCGCTCGCGTCCTCGAGGCTCTGCGCAGGCAGCTACAGAGAGCGATGGAGCCAGCCGATTTGGAGGGGCTCGGGGAAGAGGACAAGCAACGCATGTCCACTATGATCGATCAGCTGCAAGTCCGTGACAGGTTTGTTTTCCGGATCCCCCTGCTTTCCGTCCGGGCTAGCAATTCTTTTATAATGGTAGTGTGAGTCGCCGATTCTTCCCTTTTCGAGTTTCTGTGTTTGTGCGCTTGTGGTGGGTCTTTAGTAATTTAGCTCTCAGTACAATGCCGCTCTCTGAAAGTGCCAACTATGTGGCGGATCACGAGAGCGGTCTTATTTAAGACTGTGGTAGGTTCTACTTGTGTTTGGCAGGTGTTAGGGATAACCTGGGTTGTACGTGTCTGGCGCCTTGTCTCTCACATTTCGGTGTGTTTTATGTTACAACTGGCACTCGTCCGTTTCCCCCCTCAGTCACTGACCTAAACCTCAATCTTTCTCTCTGTCTGTCGTTCTCTCTTCTGGATGATTCCTTGAAGCTATTGAAGGAAAGGAAACTAAGTAGTGGACTCGATTACCGGTTGTGGCGAAGGAGGGATTTGATTTCTCCGGTGGGGCTTTAAACCCTGGCAGGGTTTTGTATGTACTATGTAATGTGTTGATAAATGGGGGTTGTCATTTGGGGGGACAGCCTGAAGATGTACAATTCACTGGTGGAAAGATGCTTCTGTCACTGTGTGGAGAACTTCCGGCGAAAGAGTCTGGACAAACAAGAAGAAACCTGCGTGAGGCGATGTGCTGAAAAGTACTTGAAACATTCCATGCGCGTCAGCATGCGGTTTGCAGAGATCAACCAGGGCAGCCCTACCCCTGATTAGGTGAAAGAAGTGTACTACGACTGACACACCTTTCCCCTTACTGAAGTTAGGAGTGCAGTCTGGTGCGTTATTGGCACCGTTTGCCACTGAAAATCATAAACCCTCAATCTGCCATGTCAAATGAGTGTTAGAAAGAGTTGGAGGCATAAAATGAGCATCGCCCACCTTAGTTGCCAGCTTATTGTTTTGTCATGGCACACAGTAGGCCGAGGAGGCAGAAACAGTGGCTGGAGTAGGTTTGTGTTCCTTGGATGCTGACATGATTTTCCTAAGCTTGCAGCCTACTGCAACATGGAGTGTTTAAGGCTGAATGTAGAGTGCAAGTAGGGCTCTCTTGCCCTGTCATCTGGCTGGCTGGGACAGATCTCAAGAAAATGAGCAATGTGATTTTGGCTGTGCAGTCTCGACATAATTTTTACAAGCAATCTATATGTAGCAAGTGCTCAAACAACGACACGGCAAGTGGCAAGTTAACCTCCCAACCTGCTCGGTAAGGAGTACACTAGATACTGAGTATACTTGCTTTCTCTCAACACTCTTCGCCACTGACTCTAGGCTAAGATCTGCATCCTTGAAATACTCCTCAAGCACTCACCCCCTTGCTCTGAGAATCTTCAAGCTTGCTATTCCTGGCTGACTCACTTCAAAGGAGTGATATGATGAAAGGACACTAGCACCAAAATCACCCACCCTTCACCCCTTTCAAAACACATTTAGCATCATTTTCATTCGTAGGATAAACACACCAGGCTACATCAGTGAACATGCCATACTGCCTGTTACAGCTTACAATTGGTAGTCGGGATGGAAAACAAAGTTCCAGGCTTTATCCCAAAAAACACCAATGACTCCACCTCCGTACAAGCCTGGTATCGACACATCCACGGTGAATGAGGTTTTTCGATGTTTTCTTGGTGACAACTCAAAATTCTGCACTGGAGCAGTCAGTCAAATTCAACTCTAGCAAGTTCGATTAGATGTTCCCACATAGACCAGAATCTCCTGGGAAATAAGTATCCACACCAAATTGTCAACCTGTGAGAATGGGCCCCGAGAGATTATTTCGAGAGAGATCTAGGGTTCCCAGAAAATTTAAAACTACCCAATTTCTTGGAATCTGACCTGTAAGGTGATTGCTGGAGAGATCTATATCTCTAGCTGTGAGACATTTGCAAGATTTGGAGAGATCTCACCTTGCAAGGCATTGTTCCACAAGTTCAAGGATGTCATAGCCACCAAAGTGCCCAGACTAGAAAGAAAGCTTCCATTGAGAGCATTTGCTGACAAACCAAAGTATGTCAATGCCACCGAGATGGTTTCATAGAACAGGGTGTGCCCTCTGTTGCTTAGACTTAACCGAAAATCTAACATGTAATCCATGATTGTAAAACTCAAAAACTAGTCCCCAAAAGAATTGTCCATTAGCTTGAAGCCCTCCAACCTAGTCACGTCAGGAATTTCGCCTTGAAACTTGTTTTGTGAGAAATCCAGCACTTGCAAGTGTTGGAAAAGCATAATACAAATGATTGTCCCTTTACAGTACAGTAGAAGAATAGTTGCTACATTGCTACTGCATCGCGTCTAGAAGCTCTCTAGCACTACACGGCTAGTCTAAGAAGAAAAGGATCAACTACCCGTCGGAGTCAAGAACCAAGAACTCATTCTAAACCCTGCAAAGAAGATGAGCGGGAACCCAAGGTGCCACGTGGTTGCATGTCTAGTAGTTTCAGTGAACGAACTGATTAATCATTACGGTACTTAAATGATCCAACAGCAAGTGCTTAAGTCTTCCCATCCAAGATGGAATAGAGCCGTTGAGTCTGTTTCAATATGCCTAGGCCCTAAAATTCACCACTAAGCTGTGAAGGCATTGCCCCACTCATAGCATTGTCACAGAAATCAAGAATCTCAAGTTCCCCTTGCCTATTCTCTATGTGTCCATCAATTGTAACACATTTCACTACTCGAGAGATATTCAGTCAAACTGTTGCTGTTGCGGTCATCAATAGTTACGTCAGTTGACTTAGATTTTTCATCATCAAACTGCAAAAGGAACATGCACTTTAGCACCATAAGGGACGTGGGATTGCCTGAGAAGCAAATCCTATATATTGAACTTGGCCAACCCAAGAATCTCCAGCTGCTTCAACATGCTCAGACAGGTATGCCACCTGAAAAAAAAAAAAAAAAAAAAAAAAAAAGCTAAACTAAACTAAACTAAACTAAACTATACTAAACTAAACAAAACAAAAACAAAAACGTCACTTGACTACATTGTTCCCAATGAAACTCCAAAAGAAACATGCCCTCTAGATCATAACAGACAGAATAGTCGGCGGCTTGCCCCTAGGCTATGGGCCTCTCAATTATTGCCCTACGACAATTACCGGGGTCTACATCAACTTATACACTTTCAGTACTCGAGAGCTCAAGAGTTCTAACTCTCGACAGAACTTGGGAAGTTAAAGGCCGGTCTCTACCAGACCTGTTATCATCATATATTCAGTCTTTCACAGCGGTTTGTTGTTGACAAGATGAAGTCACAATATAGGTCGATGGGCAGGCGGCCTTAGACGGTGATCAATGGGGTTTCCCACTGCTAATAAAAATTTGAATTTTTGGAAAATAGGCCTCGTCTATAGGTTTCACCTGTAAGATGGTTATTGGATACGAGGAGAGATGGAAGGGACGTGCAATTGCCCAAAGCAGCAGCAATCTTGCCGACAAGATTGTTGCCTCCCAACAAAGAAGTTCTAGCTGCTCCGACATGCCCAATTCGTATGTCACCTGACACAAGTGAATGGACGGCATGAGTTGCATATGCTTTCTCCTACGAACTCCCAAAGGCACATGCGCTCTAGATACTGAAGAAAAAAAGTGTATAACCGTACAAACTCTACTCATCTACGATTTTATATCCATGGGCTCCGGCAATCCCCCTTTCAAAAAAGCCAGTCAGCATGTACTGTCAAATGGTTGTTCTGGAGATTCAGCTCCTGCAAGAAGGTTAGATTGTCACTCCAAGCTGTGATTGTGCCCCGCAAGTGCGTGCTTGACAGATCTAGTACCACAACATGCACTTCGCAACCCACCCCAATATCCCACGTACAATAACCATTTGCAGTAGTCCAATTCAGCATAGCTCCCATATGTTGTTTTTGCGATGTTATGCTTGAAACAAAGTAATATTTTCTCATCAGAAAGTCTCATTTGACCCAGTGATCTGATTGACTAGAATGAGGAAGGAATGAGGACCTCAGTGCAAAGCTTGGACCCAGTTTCTTAAGACGATTTCTCTTGATTATATATACTATATATATACTATCCAAAATATACACGTCATGGCGGCTTTTGCCACATATTTCTATTTCTTGGGAAAATCCAGAGGTATGTTTGTATATTGAAGGCATACTAAATGTTTTGGCTCACACTTTATTTCGATTTTAACTATTGATATGCATGTTGGTAGAAGTTGGGCCAGTCATGTGAGCAAAAACGATGCATAAAATGAGCATAGATTATGCATATCCGCCGGACAACAAAAATCTAAATATCCTCACCCAGGGCCGGCGGGCTTTTAATGGGCTTTCATGTTGACAAGTCCGGGTCCGTAGGTTCTCATTGATGTTCTCATTGACATACCCGCTCAACACTTGTTATTTTTCCCCTCCTCAAGGGCCTGAATTATGAGCTAGTGTCGCTCCCAGCTTGGTTTCCTTTAAAAAATTTAAAAAAAATTTGCTTGTGAAAGTACTTTTTTAATATTAAATTGTTAACCAACACTAACACCAGACATACAGACGTACAGCTGAGTTGGAGACATTCTTCTACTCGAGAATGCTACCAAAAATCATGATCAAAAGAGAATCCGCTATTGATGGTTCCAACAAATTGTAACCTCTACAGCCCTATACACACTGGCATATGTCTATGGGGTATCTATTGGACTCCAAATGTTGCAAAAATGGTCACAATGTCAAATTTTAAGTCCCCAGGATTTTCGGATGTTCTATATACACCCACACTTAGTTGTTTGCATCCTTGCAAATAAATCAACTTCTGCGCCTTTTTCCTTCACCACTGCTCTTATTCCTATCATTTTCAAGGTGCCTCAAACTGCCTCGGATAATAGGTGTAATCAATGGAATCACGTGGTACTATTGAACCATCTTCACCTCAAATTTTGACATTTGATAGGAAACTATTGAATAATTGAAATTTTGCACTCTGAGATAATATGTTGTCTTAGGCTTATGTATTAAGCACAACTTGAAGTCCTTAAACTCAAAAAACTCTTCTTCTAGGATCCCAAATTTTTGAGCTCCATCGTCGTCAATTTATAAAATGCCTTACATGGACATATTGTGAAAGTTTTTTAATCGGATTAGCTCCTGAAGAAATTAGGTTGCAGTATGATCGAGTGAATATTTAGTATCAAGCTCCATATTAAATATTGAGATGAACTTCAAGGCAATTTCATGATCTTGTAGGATATGAATCCAATTGTTTCAAAAGAAGATCGCGTCACCATTCGTTGAGAGTATCATCAGAGCTAATCCAAAAATGTGAACCTAAATTTGTTCATCATTATTTGGAATTTGAAAGGTGCCACATACATGAAACTAGCTAAAGTCTTTCTTTGATTGTCCAATCAATGGATCGGGTTGCTTCACCAATTGTGCAAATCTTTGATTCTCAATTTCCCAAATTGAAATACCATCGGTGAAAAGAAATAGGAAACTCTTGGAAAAAGTCTCATAATAAGCTTCATTGCAACCATATCTGCATCCCGTTTCCTGATTATCGTATAGAGTTCCGTGATTTGACGTTGTAGATCTTTTGTGACAATACCCTCATGTGATACCTTCATTCTGTCAAGGGATGAGCTCACCTCTCTAGCAGAATTAAGGTTCATCTGGAAAAGTGGCGAGCGGTTCTCATCATCCGGGTGGAAAATGATGCATTCGATTTCCTCTCCAACGTACTTACCCTTAAAAGTCATGCAGCGGCTTGTCAGAATGCTTTCAACCTCGCGCGAAAAGCCGAACCTTCACGGATGGGATGTTCAAAATCTTGTCAATGTCACATAGTGATGGTGGTTGTTTATCACTCGACAGCCCACCTATTTACTTCAACGGATCTGAAACGAGCGACGGATGGGGAGGAAGATTCGAGCTCATGGGATGCTCTTATCGAATTTACTGAATTGGTGAAACATCACACTATTCCAGGAAATGAAACCAAGAAGTTCCATGTTATCGAGTAACAATATAGGGTAGTGTGAATATGGGCAGTTAGATATTTTTGGACATACTATCAGCATCACGTCGATACCAAGGCTCCATTGAATTATGTCCTCACTTTCATATCTTAGGAAACAACAGTAGAAGTAGGAAGAGCTGTAGTATCTCCTTAAAGTAACAATTTCCCATTACGAAACACATTAAAAAAACCAGCTATTTTTCTTCAACGTAATCCTATCGACATTAGAACCAATGCATTTTGGAAAACATGTTGCATCATTGTGGCAAACCAACATTGATGTACAATCATCATAGATCCTTATGTAGCCGCTGACTAAGTCTAAGGTTCAATGCTGGTCTGATATGAGAAAATGTTTGTGGAAGGATGGAGGCCACAGTTGGCAATCCTGTTTGGGCCATGGAAGACATACATGTACTTGCTCAAGGCCGACGTCAATGTAAATGGGTGACATATTCAAGTGACATCTCCTTCGAGCGACAATGTTGCCCCTTTCCAAAATGAAATACTCTTCACTATATATTCAAACTGAGATCCTAACAAAGCTAAATTGATCAATCTAAGCCAAGCTTTCCTCCTTTTGATCGCATTATTGTTATTCAGCAAATTTGTTTGGATAAACCTTGCCCACCTTAAGAGATCGAACTTTGGTAGTAGCTCCATGCAATAGGTCCAACAAAACATTTTATTACATTGCCGCTGTTTGGGACTCTGGCGCATGTACATATGTACAGATCCAACAACAATTTTAGAGATAGAATTACACATAATATTAGAGGTAGCATTTCAGACGTACTTCTTAATGTTGTTCGAAACACAAATTTAAAAGATGTTATGGGAATTGACGAATGTTTTGCAGTGTCTTTTGGTAGAGTTTATATTCTAGAGGCGTGCTAACACGGACAGACAATGCACATACCTGTGCGTATTCAAAACTCATATCAATTGTGTTTAGTTGAATGTGCATATATATTGTATCTCAAGTCTGTGCCGATGTTAAGAAGATGTATGGATGTTAGTTTGTGATTTGGAGTTAATTTATTTTGAAGTTCTGATCTGTGTGATTGAAGCCTATAACAATTGAAGGCTGAATGTCGCAAATGTATTCCAACTGTGATGCAGTGGAAGTTTAGGCCATGATGGTTTTGATGTGATTATGATCATACTGCAATTGAGGGTGGTTAGAGTGGAGAAAAGAAAAAACCAATCCATCCAATAGGAAGGATGAATTATTGCATGTTTGCTTTACAATTGAATGAAGTCTAAATGTATGTGTGGTCTATTGCGATCAATCATGCGATTGCTCATTGATTTGTATGATTCAGTCATGAATTTACTTATCTTAGCGACAACCTTCTTCCTTGTTGTTCTCCCCACATTCGATCTTGATCCACTACGACAATTTGTAATTATCCATCAATTGATGAGCTATTCAACATTTGGCGCCGCTGTTGGGGAGAACTATGAAGAAAGTGCTATGGGATGAGTGTTTTCAACTTGTCAAATGATTGAATCATACAAATCAATGAGCAATCGTCTGATTGATCACAATAGACCACACATACATTCAGACTTCATTCTCAATTGTACATCAAACATTCAATTAAAAACAAAATAGATAAACTCCAATTGCAAATCACTCCACCCTTCCTATTGGATGGGTTGGTTTTTTAGTAATCCTCAATTGGAGTCTTGGTCATGGTCACATCAAAATCATTGTGGCCTAAACTTCCACTATATCACAATTAGGATACATTTATGACGTTTAGTCTTCAATTATAATAGATTTAAATCACACATATCAGAATTTAGAAATGAATCAACTCCAAATCACAGTTGAAACAAACTAACATCCATACAACTTCTTAACATCGAAACAAAATTGAAACACATACTTGCTCCCCTTTTCTAGTCCTCCTTCCCCGAGGGGACGCGCTATCAAATCCCCAATCCCCGCTGCTCCCCTATCACCTGCGAGCTTGTATTGTAGAATACAACTAATAAACCACAGGTTTCACAAGAAATAGAGGGTGGCATGGTGGCTAGTCGATGTGCATTATAGCGACGATATCTAAGATTCAATTCATGGCATTTGAAACATATTGAGTGATTGATTGTATCATTACTAATTAATGTACTTTTTCATCTCCAAAATAGTTTTAAGTCCAAGATCCCCGCTCCGCTCCCCTGTTCCCAATATCCGCTTCCCTGCTCCTCTCTTTGTTCCCAATCCCATTCCCTATCCCTGTCTCTTATCCTTGCTCCCCTTTCTGGTCCCGCTCTCCCTATGGAATGCGACATGTTCCCATGTCCCCAGTCTCCGCTCCCCTCGTCGCCCTATGGAACGCGGCCTGCTCCGCTATTCCCGGTCCCCGGTCCCCTTTTTGCTCCCCTGTCCAACTATAGGGAGCAGGGATGGGGAATCAGAAACAGTTGAGCAAAATTGGGATATGGTCCTATAGGTGGCCCAGAGCATGAGGAAGGGAACTGGAGATGTGGAGCGCTCCCCACCTTATGAGATTTGACTAGCAGTCTTTTGCCCTATGGAACGCAGCTTGCTCCCCCTGCTCCCGATCCCCGCTCCCCTGTGCCACTATGGACAGGGATCGGAAAGTGAGAACAGGGGAACCAAATTGAAAATGCTTAGGAAGATGGTCCTAAAGGTGGGGAGCATGAGGAATGAACAGGAGATGTGGAGCGCTCCCCACCTTCCTAATAGGGGATGAAATTGGACTGGGGATGAGATTTGATAGCAATCCTCCCTCACTGGCCCCCTTAACGTCGAAATGTTGTATTCACACTTTCAAAATTGGGTCAGTTATTGTAAAGGCTAATAGGGCCCTCATCATGATTTCCAACCTAAGACAACTTGTAGATGTGTAGTTTCATCTACCAATTCGGAGCACGAAAATGATAAAATTGTAGGAAGGGCGGCAAATCAGGTGGCAGCAGGATTTTGGTGCCAGATCAATACCTGCCCAACACTGGAGCAAATCCATGGAATACATGCAAGCCCTGACAATAAGGCAAGCTGCTGCATTGCTGCTCGACGTGCCGAGAAGGAGCAAACAGGAAAAAACACACTCTGTTCACAGAGCTCTAGAACTTTGTCACTGTGTGAACGAATTACTATGTTGTTTGGATGTGGATCTGTCCATCCTTGTGGTTGGATCTGGCCAGAGGTTTGAGGGAGCCTTCCCCATGGTGAACAGATCCCACATGGACTGGACTCCTAAGAGCTTCCAATCAACTAGATTGCTAATGCTAATAAGTTTAGACGCCATGGGCAACATTGGCTGAGATCCACTTTTTCATGGGCTGGAGGAACGCTATGAGTGCCACAGAGCACTCCTAAGAATATGGGGTTATGAAATCAAACCAAGCAACATAATCAGAAATCAAGTGATGACATTGAAGTTTGGCGAATTGGCTTATTTCTAGGCCTGTCTCTACTATTGGTGCCAGTATTACTTGCATTTGCCAATGACGTGCTGCGCGTGCGGCCAATGCCCAGCCGTGGGAGGCCTCGATTAAGTCCATCTAATAGGACACATGCCTTACACCATTTCTGCAAACCCACGATTGCTTTGTTACCATAAAAACTTGAAAGAACTGAGCTGCAGACTTATACATAGACAATGTCCTTAGTGAATGTTCGCTTGATGTATCCTCGGAGGCACAATCCTAAAAGAAGAGGGCTGCTGTATCCTCGGAGGCACAATCCTAAGAGAAGAGGGCTGTGGAAAGCTAACACCTGATGGAGCACAACAGCACTTAGATCAACTGGCACCTGGAAAGCATCCTTTTCATATCACCTCTACTCCTGTCCCCTCTTCCAGACTGCAATTGTGACAACGGCTGTCACCCTGCTAGTTGCTCTGTATGGAGCGAAAGGGAAAAACACAATGGATAGCTGCTTCAAGAAACAACTTGTAAAAGCAACAAAATTGACTCTCCCTTCTCTCTCTCACATGAGCCCCATTAGGGCCCCATGGTAACGTTATAAAGTCTTTCTTCCACCCTCCCACACAGGACCAGCAATGTTACAGAAGGAAAATAGGAATCTCGTGGAGAAAAAGGTGTCATACCTGGCTAGCAATGTAGCCACATCGCTCACAGGTACCTTGCTCTGGCATCTTGGCTGTGGATGCAATCCTGAAATTTTCAGCCGACCTTATGATGTCCAAAATTGCTCTTGGCCTGCAAAAGGAAGAAATCGACTGATTTGGTTTCTGAACGAAAAGGAGGAGGGAAACCATACATCCATGTTCAGTGCAGACTAAACTCCAGAATAGATTTGAAGTGTAATCCATAAAAATGTGGTTAGGAACGTATGCAATCCTAGCCTTCCGACGATCATTAGGTGTCAGACCACCAACATCATTGTCACAGCAGTAGCTAGCATATACAACTGCCCACTGACTACAGCATCTCTTGACAGTGAATGTGGACTACAATGTAAAATGCAGACTCACAACATTGAGCATATGTTTATATGTATCCTCATACTGAATATTGTTCTGGACATAATGGGAAACTCAGCCATGATGTCAGTTAGCACTTGTGGGAGAGTGAAGGAAACCTTTAAAAGATTTCAGCACTGACTTACCTGATGGACTCGAGATCTTTGATGAACTCTCGAGCAAATCCTCGATATGCATTTGGAGAATATATACCTGCAAAGAGGAACACAGAAATTTGAGAGCACTGGAAAGTCCTCCAAAGATGCTGATCTTTCTTTAGGACAGTATTGAATACCTGTCTGGTCAGTTAAAACAATTTTTAGTACCAAGTGAGCCTACATCAACTTCAAGTAGACCTTTGCATTTGCCTAACATAGTCCAATTGCTTGTCGCTTGTCTGGAAATGATGAAGAACATGTCCCTCATGGGCATGTAGAGAAAACCTTCACTCACCAAACCATCAATGAATTGTTTTGACGTACACAAGTTGAAAAATGAAGTGGCCTCAAATATTACACAGCTGTCCAGAGAACTTACATTCAGTGGAGAAATAGTCAAGCTTCTTGAAATATGCATACGTAAACCTTAGTCAAGGTATCCAAGACTGTAGAGAAGTATCCCCTCAGGATCAGAACAAGTTACCCATCCCTCTTCCCCTTGCCATCAACCCCACTTCAACAAATCCGTAGCTGTTATTTGCATCCTAAAAATTGTCTGTTGTATTCCAGGTAGTAAAAGACATAATGATGCTCTATCCGCACCATGGAAACTAATCAGGCATTTTCAGGTGCAAATCAGCACAATACACATCCACATTCATATTCGTCTTGATTGAATATTGGCGATGTGTGTGTGCCTGGCCACCAGAGCCCCATACATGCCCATCAACCGTCCCTGCCACTTTCTCCCTCAAATTATGAAGATCTAAATTGAGGATATATGACAATCTCCTTCTCATATGTGTACTTGAAAGGCTTGCACCGAGGGAGGGTCCCCTCCTCTCCTGTTACAATCGCAGTGCATCTGCTCAGTCTGCACAATAAAAACAGTATGAGACAGAAGGACAGACAGACAGACAGGGACAGGGTGGGAGAACCGTAGAAGGGGGCCACTACCTTCTGAAGACTACCTCCAATAGAGCGATTTACCTGGAATATTATTAGTCGACCTAAATATTTCCAAGGATCTGGCTACCTCAAATTAAGTGTTGAATTCAGAGTTGGCGTTGACATCATCTACAAAATACGATGTCTATCCCTGCACTGCTGCTCTAGTACCTTGTATTAAAATACAAGAGGTGCTTGACTGGCAGTTAACCATACTGTAGTGGGGACATATTCAAATTTGATAAGTTCTCCTCCTGGGCATTATTGATGAAAGGGATGGACTAAATACCGCGCTATATCACCTCGAATGAGATTGAGCAAGACAGTCTCAGCAACATCGTCAGCATTGTGGCCTGTTGCCATCTTATCGGCTCGCATCATTGCAGCCCCCCTATCCAAGGCCTAATCACCCAACTTCAGAGTTTTAGAAAAAGGCTGCAAGCTGATACTCAGGTGCATAATAAGAAACTACATCATTTCAAGAACAAATTCTGCTGCCCCTCTGTCCAGCAAGCAAAACCTTCCAGACACTCCAAAATCTGGTCATTTGTGATAAAAATCTGACCGACTCCCTTTCATCATTGTGCCGATTTTGACAGTGCAAATGTTACAGAGAAAGTATGCAAAGCAAGAATCACTAGTTTAATTAGATTCCTCCCTTGTGTTAGAGTCTAAGCCACACCTGCCGGCGGAAGACACCACAAAAGGTACAGTTATTCTTGCGCCCAATTTCTCGCACAATCTCGTCCATAGTCCACCCATACAGTGACTTGTATGAGACAACCTCCAATGGTAATCCGTACTGCACTCATGCACCCCACAGCTGCCCCTGTTAAAGCCTGCAGCTTAAACCCTAGCATGCAACATGGAATCCTTCCATTTGAACTTAAACTAGTATTGAGAGATATTCATCTTAAAACATTTGCACCTGGATTTCATTGCGCTTGACAGTTTCCAGCGAGTCATCCCTGTAGCCAGTAATTCCCTCGTCAATTGAAAGTAGGAACAAATCCAGCCCGTAGTTATGCCTTCTATTAAGCTCCGTTAACACATGTGCCAGCACTGTTGAATCTGCATTCCATGCACATTGCAGGTAAGAATATGAATTTCCCTCGAAATTGTCATCCTGAAGCCACATCCTGAACCAGATGTCTTGAAACCTGCATTTGAGTCCTCTATAAGCAAAGAGAAGACATTGGTGACAGAATGTCTAGACCATGACCACCAAGCTCACATCGTTATAATGGTGATTACTTAAGTTGGCTCTTTCACAGAAACAGTGTTCATGTCAGTTGATAGATACTACAACTCTTCAGATAGAACAACAACTTGTGAGATGGCTGGTTTTCAAGATGCATTTGTGAAAACATGGCCTATTATAAAACTCCTGGTCCTCTTCACAGATCAGATACCTTCAAATCATGGAAGAACAGAAACACAGACACTTGATAGTACAAGGTTAGACAGGCCCACCTTTACCACCAGAGGCTGCTATTGCAACACGCTCTCCAGGTTTGAAAAGCTTATTATCAACAATTGTCTTGTGGATCTCCTCCTCAAATACACGATAGAAACAATCCCGACAGACCTGTGTACATAGAGCAGCTAGATCTAAGATGGGCAGTCTGGCATTTTCACCTTATGCTTAAAAAAGATAGCCTTGTGGGTTGAACTGCAAAGGGGTAGACACTCCACAACTAGCCCCTTCTCTCTGTCGGGTCCTACCGTGTGACCAGCAGAACGATCACAGCAATGTATGCCCATCTGTAATAGCCATTCTTGCGATAATCTAGTGAAAGAGGATGGCAGTCAGCTGTACCCGAGGGAGCCGGCAATTTCTGAGGTGTCATCCCCTTGTGATTTTAAACATAAGGTTGGCTAGGGAGGGGTTGTGGGACAGCCAAGGTCCACAGAAGTCCGGTTACTCTTTCGCGGTTAACAAAGTCTTGTCATCTCTCGCCAGGAGTTAACTTACATCCCTTCACCTTCCCCTCATTAATTTCCCCTCAAAGAACCGGAACGAATCACAAAAACAATTCACGCACCTGTTGCAATGTCTTAGGGCGCCGCAAAGCTGCTCGTCGCTCCTGGCACAACCCGCACTGCTTGCCCATAACTGATGCCAAGCGATTTTCTTGTAACTGCTCATACACACAGTTCCCCCGACTCAATCCTCGACAGCCTCACTTCGAAAAACTGCCCCAATCGGTGCTACCGTTGGCTCAGACAAATCTGCATAACCCTTATATGGTCCGATCTCACAATACCAAGTAGCCTCGCCGCATAGCCCCAACCAAATTCCCAAACAAGCGGAAATTGACAGGGAGAGCTTGAAGAGATCACAATTGTCCACTGCCAATGATTGCGAGTATACAGCCCTCACTGAATTAGGAGAGACAACAACTCCTCATCTTGGCAGCCAGATATAGAAATCACTACTTATAGATTCACATTTCTTACTCGAGTCAGGAATTCCGAATTAGCAATCGAAAGCAA
The DNA here is from genome assembly GCA_030704615.1 of Takakia lepidozioides. Lineage (NCBI taxonomy): Eukaryota > Viridiplantae > Streptophyta > Takakiopsida > Takakiales > Takakiaceae > Takakia > Takakia lepidozioides. The sequence goes on along the minus strand of CM060731.1, from coordinate 32,064,457 downwards.
ACCACTGGGAATCTTAGGATCTTTGTTGCAACCCTAATCCGGCATATTTGCACCTAGCATCATCCAGTTTCATCCAATTGAGATGAAATAGCGATGACCATTCGTCCTGAGGACCTGTTGTGTGTCAAAATATGAAATGCATTTTATTTTCCCTAAATTCTATTTTCTTGGATGGGAACTCCCTACGGTCAGATATTTCCAAACACGTTGATGGAGTTTTGCTCGTTTCCAGGCCATTTCATGGTCAGAGTGTGCTTGCCCTAGGTGCGGTCACCTGTTTTGCCAGAACATGCCTACACCCCCATGAATTTGCTATGCGGATGTTAGTTTCTGGGGGCCACGTTCTGCCCCTGGAACCTGGACAGGTGGCGACAGGCAAATTCTAAGGCTAGGATTTACCTGTTGCTAAATTCGTGTGAAGTTCTCATATTGTTCCCATCTCGTAGATATGCCAAGGAATATGTTCCCATACTGTGCTCAATACGTCAAGATCTCATAACTCCTAACCCTAAACCCAGAACTTGGCTCTTTTTTTTACCATTTTTTTTTTCCCCGTAGTAAATTAATATCGTTTCTTAATTTTTCTTGTTTTTGACAACTGTAGTAAGTGACAGTTCAGAACTTACGAAAAAGAAAAAGAGCCGTTTCTCAGGTGCGGAGTGACCGTTGAGGGGGGGCAGCGCGAGGTATAAAGCAGCTGCCGCAAGAATTGCTGCGCTACGTTCTCTACAGTACATCAAAGAGTTGTGAAGCTCTCGGTGATCTGGAATGGATTCTGTTCTGTGATATGCTTTGCTTGCAAAACGTTCATGTGACTCACGTTTGATCTGTGGAGAGTAGCTGGGCTGTGTAGGCTTTTCTGCCTATTACATTGCCGCCCTAAAGCTCTCCCATTTACTGACTTCTGTGCAAACTGGCTCGCGCGTCTGGCTGCATTGTTTGTATACAATTTTGTAATCTAATCTGGTTCTGCTTCGTTGGAATCATTGTTGAGTTGCGTTGATTGTTTGTTTGTTTGGATATTTGCAATTCTTGTTTGTGGTTTTTTGTCACCTTCGGTAAGAGGTGCGAAGGTTTTACTAAGTTGTATGCAGAACATGGCTAAGGTTATCCAGACGCCAAGCAAGTCCTCTAATAAGGGAGGTCGATGGGATCGGTGTCCTCTCAGAGAGCACGTCAGCCCCGAGCCTCTCTCAAAAAAGACTCCAAAGAGCAAGACTCCTGGCAGAGCGGTATGTCCTCTTTCCGTGTGGATTCTGTAATAGATTTTTGCATCATCATACATGCTTTTTATGTCAGGTCCAACCATACATAATATGGGGAGTGTGTAGGGGACTTGCTGAGGATCTCAGTCCTACGTTGGGTTCAAAGTTGGTTCCAGCTCGTAATGTACACCTTCCGTGCATAGAATGCTGAGACTACTCGGAATGTGAGTGGTTATGCAGTGTAGAAATTCAGTGGTCGCAATTGAACTCCCATGATGGCTGACTGCATGGTGACCGTTGTGTGTACAGAGTGATCGCTTCATCACAGATCGCAGTGCCATGGATTTTGAAGTGGCTAACTACATGCTTTCCAAGGAGAATTCCAACAACTCCAATATTATTTCTCCTTCAAAGGTATGTTCATTTGTATGGTTACACATGCTTGGCCATTCAGGGTAGATGGTTATGAGGCGTATTTGAGTTCCGATACTACTGGTATGTCTGTGAAGTTCTTGGTTGTAGCCATTGACAGGGTCCTATCTGCAAAAAGTCATCCTCTCTTCTGTTGGCAGGAAGAGTACAAGAGGCAGCTGGCTGAAAACCTGCTGCGCAATGATGGGCAAAAGCAGAGTCGCATTCTGGCCTTCAAGAGCAAGCCACCTCCCCCACCAGAAGGATTCGAGAATGACCGAAAACTCCTATACTCTCAAAATGTGGCAGCCGCTCAGGCCAAGCCCCGGAAAATGTTTCGTCACATTCCTCAGGTATGCTCTATTTGTGAATGTTGTGCTGCTGATGAGCTGCAGAACAGAAATAGTGGGACTATAGGGTCTCATAGTCATCCATTACTTTCTTCCTATTTGTATGATGGTGGTGTAACACACTCATGAATGGTGTGAAACAGGCAGCAGAGAGAACACTCGATGCGCCAGAGCTACTAGATGACTACTACCTTAACTTGCTGGATTGGAGTGCCAACAATGTCCTGGCAGTGGCACTGGGCTCTACAGTGTACCTGTGGGATGCAACTACCAGCTCAATAGAGGAGTTGCTCACAGTTGAGGAGGAGGGTCCTGTGACCAGTGTCTCATGGGCCCCTGACGGAAAGTACCTTGCTGTTGGTTTGAACAACTCTGATGTTCAGCTGTGGGACTCCACCTCCTTGCGCCAGGTATAAAATCTTGTTACTTTGAAATAGATGTGTGGTATAGGGTCATGCAAGAGAGAAAGGGTTTCACATGATTTTTCTTTCGAGGGGAGTGGACAGACAGGCCCTCTCGTTCACAATGAGATTCACAGCACAAGTAGATCCATGGCATTTGTAAACATCCCTGACGGAAAGTACCTTGCTGCTGGTTTGAACAACTCTGATGTTCAGCTGTGGGACTCCACCTCCTTGCGTCAGGTATAAAATCTTGTTACTTTGAAATAGATGTGTGGTATAGGGTCATGCAAGAGAGAAAGGGTTTCACATGATTTTTCTTTCGAGGTGAGTGGACAGACAGGCCCTCTCGTTCACAATGAGATTCACAGCACAAGTAGATCCATGGCATTTGTAAACATCTCTTCCGGACTGAGCTCACAAATTTTGACTCATCTATCTGTGCTAGTTGCTGGAATCACTTTGCTAAAAGTCACTCTGTCTTCTTGATGACATGTGCAGTTGAGATCACTAAAGGGTCACACTGCACGTGTGGGCAGTCTTGCCTGGAACGGTCCCACTCTTAGCACTGGGGGTCGGGACAGCATGATTTTTAACCACGACGGTGAGTTACACTCCATCTCGTCATTTTCCATCAACTGCTACCAGCTTGAGTCTATCCTGAATGGTGGGTGTGATGAGAAAGAAAACTTGTCAGTCCAAACTGCTCACTCTAAGTTGTGTGGTGTATGCAACAGTGAGAATCCGGGAGCATATTGTAGGCACAATGGCTGCCCATGAGCAAGAGGTATGCGGGCTGAAGTGGTCGCTCTCAGGGCAGCAACTGGCAAGTGGCGGTAATGACAACCTGCTACACATATGGGATGCAGCTGCAGCAGTATCTGGTGGACCCAGCCCTTATCTTCACCGCCTAGATGATCACCAGGCAGCTGTGAAAGCCTTGGCATGGTGCCCCTTCCAAAGCAACTTGTTGGCATCAGGTGGTGGCACGGCCGATCGGTGCATCAAGTTCTGGAACACACACACCGGGGCATGTCTGAACAGTATTGACACAAATTCTCAAGTATGCTAGCTCTTTGTCTCATGTTATCCTGTCCAGCACTGTCCGCTTGTTTTTTGTCCTGTATCTTGTGCAATTCTATCAACGCACCAATATCCGATCTAAGTCAGGTGGACATTTGCCAGGTCTGTGCTTTGCAGTGGAGCAAGCATGAAAGAGAAATTTTAAGCTCACATGGTTTCAGTCAAAACCAGCTGTGCCTGTGGAAATATCCATCCATGGTCAAGATGGCTGAGCTTACTGGCCACACATCAAGGGTTCTTCATTTGACTCAGGTGTGTATACTTCACATCAATTAATACAAATCATATTCTATCTGCTGAGATTATGATTGTGTTCTTTCATGTGCATCTGTACCAATCTCCAGAAAATGTTAATGATGAAAACTCTGATTTGTCACCTTGTGTTGTAGAGTCCGGATGGGTTCACAGTGGCATCGGCTGCTGGTGATGAGACACTGCGCTTCTGGCAAGTTTTTGGCAGCCCTGATACCAAGGTGGCTTCCAAAACTAGGACCAAGGAGGTGGGCAGTGCTCTCAATTGCTTGACTCGCATTCGTTAAGTCTTCCTCTCTCTCTCTCTCGTGCCGCCGTAACCTGCCAATGGCAATGCTCAGCTGCTGGGACCCAACTTTGAATTGGGGCTGAGGTGCGTACCCAATCTGGAGATCTTTGATGGACACTGTTGATGTTGTTGTATTGTATTGCATCCTGATGACCAAGTGTGCAGCTGGATACATCTGGCACGCTTCCCCCTGACTATCTCTGCTAAACACCAAATCTGTGCATCATTTTATTGCAAGTTGAGTAAGTTCTTTCTAGGACTTCTAATGAGTGTGGGTTTGCTGTGCATATGTCATGGAGCATACTATCATGGCTTTACTGCTTTGTTATATGTTATGTCATATAATATGTTTCTCTTATGCACTATGCTCTTCCAAGGGTACTTTGACGGTGTTTTTTAAATGCCAACATATCTATCAAAAATTTGCCAGCTCCAATCCAGTAAAGCAAAGGGACTTCGAAACCATACAGCAGCAAATCAAAATGAATTGCATTGGAAAACTTTCAATTGCAATCCAATTGTTATTTGTAGAAGGCAGGCATAGGAGAAATGAAATTGTGCTTTGTAACGTCCGCGGAAAGCTTTATGGGACTAAACGGAAGAAACAAGAGAGGAAACAAAACCAGCTCCAAAAAACAGCCCAAAGGAGAGTTGTCCAATTGTATTGTGCAGGATAACATCTTCAAAAACTTGACAAGGAAGGGGATAGTACTGTAGTTGTTTAGTTGACTGTCACACAGACATGACTCAGCACAACACCTCCTTTGACCATATTATTTCCATTGACTTAAACATGTTGGAAAGTCTCTCTTTCTGTAGAAGAGAGCCAATTAAAGGACAGTTCAGGCCCTTGAGGAGGGGGAAAATTAACCCCCTTTCATCGTCAAAAACGCTCTTATTTACTTGTTGTGAAAAAGCAAAAGTGAAATACACGCACCCTTTGCCCTAAATCCTGGTCGGGTGTATTGGTGCCCAGTGAAGGTGTAGATGCTGTGCACATTCTTGGTGAATTAGCGAGAGAGAGAGAGAGAGATTGGTCGTGCAGCAGGAAACTTAAGAGATTAGGGGGGGGAATTGAATAACAAGGAAGAGGGAGAGAAAGACAGAGAGGTGGGGGCGATGCGGGAGTTAACGCGGACCAGTTTGGACAAGGGCCCCTACCTCGGAGATGTGTCGGCACTCTGCTTGCTTCCTTCACTCTCTTCGTCACCGCTTCCATACCTGCTTGCAGGTGCTGTAACCCGCTATCTTCTTCACACGTAGATTTGTGATCATCTGGAAGTATTAATTACCTCTAGCAGTGTGCGAGAGCCAATTTTTCTGAGGAATCTTCCTGCTGGCGAAGAGAGATCGCTGAACTTGTAGATTGAACTGTATGAACCATAAGCAAAAATGCAGGAACAACAGCGGGTCCTGACATGCGAGTGTGTTCCAAATTGCAAGAGATTCCGTCTCTCTCTCTCTCTCTCTCCCTCACATGCACACACACACACATGGGGCTGTCTGTGACTTGACATGTTCCCGTCAATGTTCCAGGAACTGGGCCGCAATTGCTACTGTACGAACTAGCGACAGGGAAGCTCCTCCTTTCCGTGCATGCTTTCGATGGAGTTCGAGTGTATGGAATTCATGCGCTTCCTCACTCTGTAAGGCCTTTGAAAGTGACACCTGAACCAACAGTGCAGGCAGCAGCAGCAACCATTGCTGTGCATGGAGAGCGGCGGGTAAAGGTGTTTGAACTCTATTGGCGGCACAGCACCTGTCAAGCAGACTTGGCTAAGTTGCCAGAATTTCTGTTGAGACAGTCTCTACCACGATTGTTCCATTGGGTTCTTGACGTCAGATTCTTGCAGGTACAAAACCGCCGATTAATGCTGGAGGTTCATAGGGTTTAGGGTTTAAGGATTTGCAGAAATTTAATTACTTGGGATAAGCACTCTGTGGGTGACTGGTTCTGTGGAATGTTTCACGATGGCATCATATGGGAGGTTTGGCACACAGGGTCCACAGAATGCTGGCTTTTAAATGGATGTTGTTTAAAATTGTCCCCTGGTGGATCATGAATCCAAATTTGGATTGCGGCAACCCTGCAAAGCCCTGGTGGGTGGCAATTTGCAGTTGACTGAACTTCTGTACACTGTAGTACCTCACATTCTGACCACTCAATTTAACCTGGTTTGATGTGCATTTTGGGGAGTAGGCAAGTGCATTTTCTGAAAGAGAAAAGGGAGGAATATTGCTTGCTGTTGGTCTGAGCGACAATTCTGTTTCACTATGGGACTTGCGGCAATGCGTGTTCATCTACAGGGTTGAATGCTCTGGTGAGTAATAATGCCTTTACTCTTCAGTCATAGTTCATAAGATGAGTAATGTCCTTTTGGTCCTTGGGCACATAGCAGCAAATGGAGCCTGGCGTATGTAATTTGTAATGACTCTTGAATTGCAAGTGATTATTAAACAGTGGACAGGTCTGCTAGCGCCAGAGGAGAGCCTGTGGAAGAAAGGTCTGGCATTCTTTTGAACAACACTGTTTATTGTCACATGAGATATACTGACAGACAACGTATTTGGAGAGTGTTGAGACTGACACATGTGGATAAAGAGATGGAAAAGCAGAGCTTTCAGTGCACCTGTATAGCACAATTGCAATACTCCCCCTCTCTGTAGATAGCTTCCACTCCCCTTGAGGTTTTGTCCAAAAGCCATAGGTTTGTCCGTTGTCAACCATCCTGCAAGTGGGTTCGTGTCTTCCGTCGCATCTGATTACCGGGACATGTAAGTTTTGAAAATCTAAGGAAAAATATAACACAAATTCTTTCTTTGGTCCACAGAAAGGAGCTTATTGTACTCGCTGAGGCTATGGGGTGTCTCTATCGAGACATTGCAGGTAGCTGCAGGAACTATCTTCAACAAGGTCAGTCTATCTGCTGCTTCTGATGACTTTAGGAATTAGTCCCTTGGCTGCATTTTGGGGGAACATGACCCTTCAACACATCATAGTTTTGATCCCTGTTCATAAATGCGTCTTCACCAGTATAGGTGTCTTCCTAGGTACATCAGAAGGTAGAACTAGCTTGAGTAAGAGGTGCTGTTTGTGTCTACACCCTCATGAACAGATCACAACGGTGTAATGTGATCAACCTGGGGGATGGTTCCTGTAGGTGCTTATATGGAAACTGGGAAGCCAAGCATCCATGGTGGCAGTTGAGGTACTCAGGGGATTTGCTAAGCTGGAGACTAGGGGTGAAGGGGAAGAGCAGCAAGATCAGAGGATGCTGGCTGAGATTGCAGATGGGAAAGGAGACAACTCTCTATTATGGGTACAGACTGCCCAACCCCTGCAAGAGCTGGTGGGGCATGAAGGCTCCATTCATCGCATGGCTTGGTCTGATGATGGACTCCACCTTGCTTCAGCTTCTGATGACCGCAGGTTTGCTCTATTCACAGTCATCTTTTACCTTAGCTGGGTTTCAAACATGATTACACTTTGTACTTTCTGTTATATGTGGTAAAAAATGTGTAGTTCACTTCACAGCAATTTATTTGAGAGCCTCGCGGTTGTGTCATTCAATGCTTGATTGTCTGCAACGTTTGTCATGTGGTACTATTAGCTCTACACACTAGGTCTTCACATCCCACTCCCTCCTCTTGGTTTAGTTCCAAAGGCCATGAATACACCTTCTCCAGGAGTATGCTGCAGTACCTTTAAAGCATTTTCTGTCTCTGGTGGTTATGGCAGTGTTCGTATATGGAGTTCCAGTTCCTTAAAAAGTCCCACTTGTAATGAAGGTCCATGGTCAGGGGACATGTGTGTGCAAGCAGGGCCAGTGCTGTATGGGCATGGAGGCCGCGTCTGGGACTGCCACATTGCTGACAAAGTGAGCACCATTGTTTATCAGTATCTTGTTGGTTGACCTGAGACCTTGCAGACTGTGATATCCACAGTAGAGCCAACTAATGGGAGGCTATATGATGGGGTTGAGGTGGGGGCCTAGCTGCTGATCACTGCCAGCGAGGACTGTACATGCCGTGTGTGGACACCTGAGGGCTATCCCTTGGCAAATTTTACAGGTCACACGTAAGTCTTTTGTATGCTCAATTCTCTTCTCTTATCGAAGAAAACCCACATCAAAGTAAAGCTAATGTCGCCTAAAGACGATGAGAATGTAGTTATAAGACTTTGTTTGCTATAGCCTTGTGGCCATAGACCCCCCGTTTGGACGGAACATAGGGAATTACACTACCTTTGTGAGGGGCTCACTCCCGTAGTGTGACTAACCTTGATATAAACACTTAGTTCGGTTTTGCAGATATCCTCTAGATAGCCCTTCTCATTTGCCGTAGCCTCTCCACAGAGAGAGAGAGAGATAGGAAGACAAAGAAATAATTGTTATAAGTAGACTGCGAGAGACAATATATTACGTCCACAGGTGGCTGAGAGGCCCATGAAATACAGTAGAATGACACTGTAGACAAAGGACAAAGACAGACATAAGAAATGAAATGAAATGAAATGGTACTTTATAATGTCCACGAGAGAGAGAACTATTAAACAACAAGAAAATGCAGGGAAAGCCCAGGACGCCTGACATATGAAGGGCTCCAAGAAACCTCAAAATTATCTTTTAACCAGGGCTGTGGACTGGGAATCGCAAAAGATCTGTTTTGATGACAAAGATCTATAGTTACTATCAAGTATGATGTGAATGTGGCAGAGGGCGTGGAATTTGGCGGTGTGTGTATGACAAGGAAACTGCAACACTTGTGACAGCCGGAGCTGATACCTCCATCAAAGTTCAGTCACTAGTCCAGTTGGCTGCAAAGGTGCATGTCAGGGGGCATGGAGAGAAGACAGAGGTTTCACAAAGACAGAATACACTGCTGAACACTGAGGTTTTCTCCGTCTCTCTTCAAGGGCCAAATGTTCTTGGTCAGGGTGACTTCAAGTCCATGGATAGGTAATCGCCTGATGGAGAATGATGTCACTTTCATCACTTTCGTCTGATTACGGGCAGGGTTTGCACAGTGGGATCAAGTAATTTGTGGTTTCTTGGACTGGAAAGATCTTTCCAAAGAAGTTCATGATACAAAGTGGAAAACTGCAGATCCACAACAGCAAGGCATTGCCATATTTTAGTGAGGGGAATTTTTCAATAGGTTTCTATCTACAACTATCCCCGCAGCCCAGAGTGACGGGCGGAAGCCTCCTGTCCCCTGCACATCCCCAAGCATGTCATTTTGTGGTAAACGCATGGCTATATAACTAAAAGCAATAACCCTGTCAACCGGGTTGTTGAGTTTGTATGCGGGGACAACTGCCTCTTTAAGTGCCTTAATAACAGTTGTTGGAAATAAGTGTAGCTGAGCCGAGCTGGAATAACCTAAACCCTGGTGGGTGTGGGGTTCTGGGAGGATTAGTTTCCCGCCGGGAGGATTAGTACATTCTGTCTACAACTAGGTTGGAAAGTAATAATGTAAGAAAGTATGTATCCCATAGATTTTTAAGCAGCTCAATCAACTTACAATGTTGAATGACAAAGGGTTTAGTACATGTCATCTACATGTCATCCAGAGTAACTTTTATCTTAAAACCATCCCAACTCACCCAGAACTTCAGTCTCAGGAATTGTGGTATTTGGTGGTCTCGAGTTTTAGTTAGTAGTGTGCTTAGTGCAATTGATGGCAGAGTTGCTGTTTGATATTGTTATTTTTGGGCAATGGCTTGTACACAACTTGTTGCCCGTGATTGGTCAGACAGAAATACCTGACTTGCAAAAGGTTACAAATTTGAGGAAGACATAAATTTTATTCTGAGATGAGATCACATTGAAAAATTGAATCAGTACTGTTAGTGGTGGTGTGTGCATGTGCGATGGAACAGCGATAGCGAGTATGTGCGATGTCTCCGCCTCTCAGGGCCCAGGACTCTCTATGTTGCTACCAATCAAGGCCATATCCATCAATTGAGCTTGCTGGAGTCAGGAGAGCATGCCTGGGCAAGTCTCACCGAGGGAGATGTAGAGGGGCCAATTGTGTGCATGGATGTGTTAGTTACAACAGTGGCCAACGTTACGACTGACTATGATGATGATTCTTGGGCAGCGGATGAGATTGTGGCATTCGGCAATGGATTAGGCATAGTGACGGTATTAGGAATACAGGCTACTGGAGTTCAACCTTCCGTGCTCTGGCAGTGTGCTTGGCTGGCTGATCATGAGAGACAGCTACTTGGAGTCTTTTGGTGCCAAGCTTTGGGGAGAAGGTATTGCTCTTTATGATGTAAATAGCATTGTCGCTGACAAGACTCAGCAAACTGAGCCATGCACTAGAATGGCTAGACAGGCTTTGCAAGTTCCCTGTAATCTGAAGGGGTAACTGACCGCTTGCAGGCTTACGAATCAGTCAGTCTATGGCACACATTTTTCTCCAATTTGACTACTATGGATAGTATCTCATTTGCCTGGGATGGCATAGAGTCACTCACTGGAGTTTATCAGAAGTAGCCTTGTAACCAAGGTCAGTAGGGCTTCATTTCCTTGCATGACCACATAATAGGCTGAGCTCTCCCGGGTCTGTGCATTGCTCAGAGATGCTGTTCGGTTATCCCATTTTTGCAGGTATGTCTTCTCCACAGATCCGAGAGGACTTGTACGGGTGTGGTTTTTGGAAAATTTGGAGACAACTGAGGATACCATGACGTTGTCCGACTTGGAACAGGAGCAGGGTTTGCAGCGACAAGCATTGCTATTGGCGGTCTGCAGATCTCCCTTGCATGCACGGATTGTGTGCTTAGATGTGTGTCCCTCGCAGCAGGTATGAGATTATTGGTGACATGTTTCCCACAGCAAGTGTATCACAAAACAGGAAAAGGTTCTTTTTTATACTTTGTCATGATAATGACTTGATTGGTTTGATTTTAGCATATAATCAAATGAGATGGCAATGGGAAAAGTGGAGTCCTCGGCATGAAATTTGCTGTGGCTACTATTGAAAGTTGCTATTACCTTGTTAGTTATTGCTTACACCTTGTATGGGGCATTCTCTGCAGCTGCTTGTGTGTGGGGACCAGCGTGGAAACCTAGTGTCCTTTTCCTTTCCAAGATCTTTGCTTCACTGCAAAGACAAATCTGCTGTCAGAGATAACTTGGGTTTACCAGTTCAGCTACAAGGCTTGGGTGTCTTTAAAGGGGCACATGGAATATCATCAGTTGCCAGCCTTTTGGTAACTTCAGCTCCTGACGGGCAAACTGCTGACATCCTTTCGGTGAGTGGCATGAAGATAGACCAACTTCAAAATGTTTTCTGCCTTTTTTGAAGTACCTATGTTCATTTGTTTCACAAGTCAACCTACTTTTTCAGTTAGATCTTGAGGGGGTATGTAGTAAGGCGTCCAGTATGTCTACTTCTTTTGTAAGAGGTATAGAGAATTCGTCAGAAGAGTTGATGTTTGATGACTATTCTGGTGTTATTGATTTTTCTAGAGTCCTGTATATGGTGTACATGCCATGATATCCATGCTCTGCTACTGTTACAGGTATCTAGATGGTGTTAGTTAAGGAGGTTTTTACCACCCACAATAGGCCAAACAAGTCCTGGTTAAATGGGGTTCAGAAACAAAATGCCAAAATGATCCTACTCTTCACTTTGAATTTGTGCGCAGACAGGCAGGGATGGTTGCATTTGCAAATTCACTTACGATCCTGGGGTCTTGATTGGAGTTGAAGCGGTGTCCACTGGGCAAGGACTTGTTTGCACGGGTGTGGAGAATGTCACTGCCATCACGGTCGTGGAGTCTTTAGAATATTGCCATGGGCTTGACAGGCCGAAGAAATGGAGGCAGGTGGTAGCTGGTTTTATGGGTAGTGATTTTTTGTTGCGCGATTTGACAAATAAATCTGAGGTATGTGTTGTTGACCACCCATTAGTATGACATTTTTCTTATTTCTTATTTCGTATTTCTTATTTTTCTCATACACTAGCATTTGTCCGGTATGCCCTCACTTTTGTCATACTGCCACACATCCATACAAGCACATTCGACCCATCTTGTCATGAAAATTGTGTCCGGTCAACGTAGAGTAAGCTGTAAGAGGATGTGTGCAGCTGATGCGAGTGGCCTGTGGAGGATGGCGACGTCCACATTCATGTGTGATTGGAGCTATGCCTGAACTTCAACATTGTTTTTCATATTTGAAGGTCAGGTCTACCTTTATGCTCTTCCACTTCAACCTGCTTCAAGTTAGGCCATGTGTCATTTAGGAGGTGCACAGCTGTATTAGTGAGTCTATCTGCTCTTCCGAGGGTTCATTCATTACCACACAAGTTCTTGGAAGAAAGTATTCCAATGAGCATAGGTTGTTTTCAAGTTTCGCCTCGGTGTGGAGCCCAGAACAACATCAGTTAATGGACAAGTCCTGACAATAGTTCCAGTTCAATTCATCAGCAGACTGAATGGGGATAGAAGGAGCCAATACACAGACCTTTGGCTTGAGTGGGGTGTTTCACGTCAAACTGAAAGCATAGTTTTAGTCCTACACTTCTGTCTGCTAAGCTTTGAAAGTCTTTGCAAAGCCATTTGTGGTCATTCCTTAGCTGACACTCCATGCACAGCGATCACCAGTGAAGTCAGTAATCTGCTGCAATGTTTGGGTCATTCAAGAAGCAATCCATATCACTGCCTTTCAGGTTAGTTTGATATAGTTAAGTGCCTCATTTAACTACAGCTCAGTTGATCACGTGCGTCTAGTCAACTTAAACTAGAATACAAGATGAGTTATAGCTTCACACTGCAAATTGGACAATACATTGACTTTCACTTTGTAACTCAGGACCATGTCATTTACGTACACAGGAACTGGATTACTTCGCAATCAGTTTTGCAACCCCTACCTGTGGCAGACATGCCTGCCACTGAGACTACAAAGCCTGTCATGAATCTAGTTGACGGATTCAACTATATGCCACATTGTCTACATGGGCAGTTTCATGGAAAGGAGATCCATTCAGTGCATTTTATTCCAAGTGGCCCTCTTTCTTCAGAAGGGGAGCTGTGTTCGGATTGGTTTTCATGTCCTGTCAGCTGGATAGCCTCCGGTGCAGAAGATGGAACAGTGCGAGTCACCAGGTACGCTTATGCAAAGCATCTACAACCATTTCGAGAGTGTGAACCCACTCATGTCATGTCGCTAGCTACACATTGACCTTCAGGTGTATGAACTAGGTTGAGAGATTAACTGTTGCAGCGAAATGCCTTCCGCATAAATGACTTCAACATAAATGACTTTAAATGACTTTGACAATCCAAAATCATGCACGGTTGTGTGATGTGTCATGATTTTGTGGTACCGCAGGTATTGCCCAGAGAGTTTGGAGCAGCTGGACTCCTCGATGGTGCTTGGTGAGCACACTGGAGGGTCAGCTGTAAGAGCCCTAACTCTGGTGCGCGGGGTGCACACTCTTTTGGGGCAGGACTTTGCCAGACAAACATCACCCCTTGTAGGAGGCAAGGGGGAATTGGAGGGACAGCCGTTACTCCTCCTGTCTGTGGGTGCCAAGGAGGTTCTGACTTGTTGGCACTTAAAGTGGAGACAGGACTGCACTCCAGACCAAATTCTCTGCAGTAAATGGAAGGGGGTGAATGGTGCCTGCAGCAAGAATGTCGACCCGTCTCCTTCTCTAAATGGTCTCCAAGATGAGCCTTATTCCTTGGAGCCAGTCCTCATTAGACATGCCTCTTCTGATGGAATATCAGACAAGAGAAACAAAGTTCTTACCAGCTTAGGGAAGGATGACATGTACCAATCTCATCCATTGTTGGGGAACCACCTGCAAGATGTCTGTGCGACGCCTGCCAATCCTGGAAGATGGGCTCTTTCTCCAACATGGCTTAGCTCTTACTCCCCACGGCATGTCCATCACCCACTCAAGAAATCCATGAAAAGTGCAGTAAAACCCGAGGGTGACTGCCTAATGTCTGTTGCGGATACAAGCTGTGTCTCAGATACTTATGGAGACGCGGAAAGGAAGGAACACAAAGAGAGAGAGGTTGTGTGCAGGAAGGAAACGGGAGATGAGGATGACCTGCGGTACCTGGCAATCACTGCATTTTCTACTCGTGACCCTTGGACTGAGTGTGTACACCCAGGACTTCCCATCCCTTCCCCGCACTTTGTTTCTCTCTCTGACAAGTGACGAATAGGACAACATCCTCTCAATGTTTGCAGAGCCATGATTTATTTGCTGGACCAGTGCAGAGGCTAGACTAAATCGGTTTGGCGATTTCAATGTACAACATCTGTATTTTTGTGTGGTCTTTGAGGTAGCGACAGTACTCATAGAATCCCATTGAATATTCTGGGTGGTTGGCAGGGTGGTTGTATGCTTCGTGGTTACTGCCAGCTCCAATGCCAAATTAAAGCTTCACGCTTTCCATGTGATGGCCAAGTTTTGGTAAGTGTGATGTCTATGGAGATCTGCTCAAAATTTAAAAATAAATATTGAACAAGTAGTGGTTACGATTAATTGTCCTTCAAGTGTCAACTCTTATCTATGGTGTACTCAATGTGGGTTTGTGAAGTGCTTAACTGAACTTGGCTGCCACGATCGGCCTTGGATCACTAACATGGCTGGGAGTCAGTTTGTTTTCTACACCTGCGTGTTGGGTTTTGCATGAAACCCGCCAAGGACTCTATTTCAGTTGACATACTCAGTGGCATTGAACTTGTGAATGACAACTGCACAGAAATATTCTATGGATACATGTAGATACCTTTCTGCCTTCACACATACCGGGTGCAGATCGTATCAATGCTCCCAGGAAAACCCAATGTGCATGAAGGCAGTTTATTGATGTCAGCGTTTAGCCAGGGCCTTTGTGCACTTCCTCACCAGTTTTCCAAGCTTCACTGTCAACAGCTAACTGAGGTTATTGAGAGTTGGCCATGTTGAGAGTACGAACTTTGCAGATGGTGAAAAGACTTTGTAAGCTACTATTACCATCTTGTCATCAGTATTTTTCTTTGGACTTCAGAAAGACTAATCAACAAATTGTCTGATAGGGTGGAAGTAGCGGTGTTGGAGTACCATGTCGTGCCGGTGCTGGCCTTGCAGCACCTTGTTGTCCCGTTAGATTGTTCTACTCCAGGTATAATGGGTGCGACCTCACCATTGACTTCTGCTCTTATGTTCAATATTTGTGCAAATTGGAGCAGTTCAAAAAGATGGTGAGGGCTGTCTGATCATTGTCCCAACGTCTTCCTTTTTATGAGATTCCTTGGTGTCAAACTTCTCGTGTGCAGGTAGTTGCTCCAATGCGTTTCTGGTAATCAGTGGGGCTACTGACGGCTCCATTGCCGTCTGGAACATCACAGACTTTGTTGTGAAGTTTAGTAGTAAAGTCTCTGCTGGGGATCTGAAGCCGAAGTCTACTCTGGAGGCACAATTGCGTCCACTCACAGGCCGGGGAAGTCAGGGTGGGCAGAAATGGCGGTCTTCTAGACAGCGGCCATCAGGGCTGTCACAGAAAAGGAACAAGGATGGGAAGAAAATGCTTGAAGATGATGAGGGGATATTAGAGCTTACAAAGGAAGATGAGGAAAGGTTCGGATCAGATGAGGAGAGTGGAACGACAGGTTACTTTCAAGAATCGTTTTTGAGCAGGAAGGCAGAAGTTGCCAAATCAAGTGTCGGAGAGGACAGAAATGGATATCTCAATGAAGGTGTGCCCAGCTGCAGCAAGGGGAAGCTGATGGTTCCTGCCATTCAATCAAACCTGAGTGGGCATGATTGCAGTCAGTCGGCCCATAGCAGCACACTTGTGAACAGAGACTTCTCTCTGGAGACTAGTACGCCAGCCCCTGCAGAGAGAGTAATACATGTTGGCATAGACAATGCCTGCAAGGCTGATGACTCTTCTTTAGTGCTGCATCCTATACACATTTTTTCCGAGGCACATCAATCTGGAGTTAATTGTTTGTGCACTGCAAGGGTGGAGAAGGAGAAAGGCCTTGTGTACGTGGTGGTTAGTGGGGGAGATGATCAAGCATTAAATGTGGCCAAGTTTACTCTCCAGTTTACTACAGCAGGAGAACTCACAGGTGCACCTATAAACGATCAGCTTGAAAAACAGCTTTTTGGAAATCTGGCTCGAGCTCCAGGGGTGGAGTCAAAGCTTACACAGTTGTGGTGCAGGTCAAATAATTAATTAAATTGACACAAGAGAATTTCCAGTGACAGATCGAATAGAAGATAAAGTTTGCATTCAGTTTTTGAAGAGCTGTTTAGGGTACTTCTTGCTTCATTTTGGGCGTAATTCTCTACTCCTATTCACTTGCCAACCATAAATGAGTCACTCTAACCTGCTTAAATTAACGTACTGAATTGGAAATTTTGTGATGCTGTAGGCGCAATGTTTGTGAATGAAGCTGCTCAACTAGGCAGTGTGCAATTAAAGTGCTTGGGTGAAGATTCTATTCCTTGTGCCCACCACTCAGCTGTGAAAGGTATGTAGCCTTGTTTCTTTATTTATCATGCAGTGTGTTCATGCAACTTTTAGCGCACCCCGACCTCATAATCCAGCTTGTTTCTCATATCATTCATAATACCCACATTCCACAGGCCTTTCACCATAGGACACAAGGAAAGACAAGTGGGACCAAAATCCTCAGTGTACCCATACTTGGTAGTGCTAAATATTACAGCATGGGATTATAGGATGTGGCAAGTAACAGTAGTCTCATTCCCTTACTGCCACAGGTGTGGTCTTCTAATATTAGAGCTGCACATAGGTGTTTGGACCGATGGTATGTGGGTGTTCAGCACTGGGCTTGATCAACGGATACGATGCTGGCTCCTCTTTCCTTCTGCTGCTCAAGGCTATTCTCATAATAGAAAATCACAAGAAAAGGGAGGCCCAGTGGAGCAATTAACATCTCATATCCCACTGGTGGAGTGCACGCACAGTGTTATTGACGTGCCCGAAGCTGAAGCATTACACGTGGAGCCCCGGCCCAATGGGTATCATTCAATTTCCTGTCTTCAGTGCAGATGCAGATTTAAAACTAGGCAGGATCATTGTAGGGCTTTGCATCCTTAATTGGTTGTCCCCATTGCCAGCCCTCACGAGCTGGTAACCATACTATCTGCCCATATTGCAATGAGGTTCTTTTTTAGCAATAGCAGCAGGAGATTCCCCTCTTGGGTATGTTGTCTTCATGCGAAATTCTCCCTCCTAAGAAGCATGTAACTGGTTGAAATCCGCAAACCCTGGTGCGGTTTGGGAGATAACTAAGCAAATTGTTTTTGTTGTATTTTGGACTGGGTTTCAGGGACCATTATCGAATTGTGGTGGCGGGCAGAGGCATGCAGATCCTTGACTTCTACAGTGGCTCTCAAGTATTGGTGAGGGAGAAACAGATCTAGATTGGCATTGCCATTTCACCCATTGAAAATCCCAGTACCAGATCCAGCTGCATTGCCGTTTCACCCAGCTTGAAAATCCCACTGCCAGATCCAGCTTTCTTCCATTACCAGCATTGATTTGACACAATGGGTTATGTTTATACTGGTTAGTTGGTGTCTCAGAATACTGGGGCTCTTTTTGTCAACTGTGTGCCAGATCAACCACCTCAAAGCAGCGCCCAAAGAGCACCTCTCCCACCTTAAAAGGAAGAAGTCTGCATCAAGAAGCAAAATTCATGGGAGTACAAATTCAGTTCTTGTCAAGGATATCTCATACATGCAACCATGAGAGGAGAACACCTAAGGAGAAAAAGTATTGTAATAACCAGTGTCAGCTGATCCTCGCAGGTAGTTGGCGGGTTCTGAGTATCAAAGAACCAAAGACCTGTTTCCAAAATTCAAATGACTTGCCATTATTATTATTATTGATATGATGATTCACACTTCACTAATTGAAGGGAAAAGATATAATCCCTGAAATGGGCACAAAGCACATGTCGAAAATTTCCTTTGTTAGGAGGCTTCTTCACTGGAATCCTTACATTTGCTAAAGAGCCCTCTACAGCGCGACAGAGAAAGGAAACTTTCCTTAAAACTGTTACCTTCTCAGACTGGAAGTTTTCATCCTGACAGGAGGATGCACCTTATGGGAGGCGTAAGTCACCTAGGGCCTTATGAAATTCATAAGGTAACGAAGGGGGCAGGTTGGTTTTTTACGCCGGTGAAGGGCAGATGATGAAGACCTCAGTTCAGAAAGATCCCGGCCTCACCCTATAACACAAGAAGGGGGTTGGCAGAGCGTGAGCACATCTGTGCGCTGTGCGCAGAGCTCGCATGAGCATAGGAAAATGGAGTAGGGAACACAAATACTGCAATAGGGTGCCTGAGAAGAGGAACCTTATGCGTCGTAAGGTGCCATCGTCACTTGGCGGAAAATCCCGCCCCGTAAGGTGCCATCCTCTCTAACGAGGTTGGGTAGCGAGTGAGCATGCTCACGCCGAGGGGAGCACAAGGGCATATTCCCTGAATTCCCTGGAAATTTCCACAGCGAAATAAAATTGATGAAATTAACAATTATGCCAAACTAACACATAAAGAACAAGTAGCCCCTATACCTCATGAACATGTTACCCTATAGGCGTGGCTTTTTCTCCCTAAGAGGCTGGAGAGTTGGGCGGTGAGGCTCTTTAAGGTCCTTTGTCCTTTCCCTTGCTTTAAAATAAAATAAAATAAAATAAAATAAATTCTCCCATGGATAATTTCGCAATGCGAAATTCCTTTGCTTGTATGGTTGTTGGTCTGTTAGGTCCTTTGTTTGTCTCGGCGTCTTTCTTGTTGGTTATTAGTCCTATTGGACGTCGGTTGTAAAAGCATTAATCCTGAACGGGATACATGAGTAAACAGAATATGACATCGCTCCGTTTACTAATGTGCTTCTCTCTCGCTCTCGAACAAAGAGAGGGAGGGTGGGTTGTGGGAGGTGCATGGCGTCCACGGTGCTGGAATTCTTGCGGTATGGGGCACCTGCAAGCCCCATACAAGCGCTGGATTCCTCAATAACGTCTCCCTTTCTGCCATCTCTTGCGCTCGCAGCAACTGAATCCTCAGCTCTGTTAACTCCGCTGTTGTCGTCGCTGGTGTCGCACTCTCAGACCCCTAGAGCCTTTGCGTATGCATTGTTGGACTATGGAGAGATATGTCGATATGTTTTAGAGGCAGAAAAATCTGGAGAAGTCCCTGGAATCTCTCGTGTCGAAGAGGATGACGACGAGGAGATTGGGGACTTGAAGGAAGATGAAGAGAGTGGGGAGCTGGATGAGTGTGATGCCTTTCAACAGGGTGATGAGGTAATTATGATTTCTCTTTCCTAATTCTGTGTACGTCACGTAAAGAGAACACGTGTGTATGTCTCACCTGCATCCATTGCACCATAAGAAACCAAACTCGAGAGCTCGCTGGAAGGCTTGTGCTCTCAGTGCTACAGGAAGTGGTGGAATTTGAAGCCGCCGAATTCGTCCAAAATGCCGGTGGCTATTCAGAGAATTTAGGAGTAAATGTTCACTATTTGTCAGACAATTTGAATAGGATGTGGCATCTCCCATTTTCAAAGGGCCGTCGATCTTAGGAGTCTCATTCCGAAATGTTTTAAATATAAAGGGCTCAGAGAGCATGCAGGGCCGTGGGTTTAGGGTTTAAGGACGAAATGCATGCATGCAGAAAACCTGTGATACATCTGTGTACCACCTAACGTGCTAATCCATCACCCTGCCACACTATTTGTAGACAGAGCGCGTGAAATTGGCGATCATCTCTTTGCGTCACAGGGCAGCTGAGTTTGAGTTCAAGTGGGCACAGAGGTGGAATTCCGACGAATGTGGGATAGAGCAACGAGTAAACGACGAAGGAAGCTTATGGAGCAATGAGGCTTGCATACCAGAGTTGATGTGCCTGGTGCCAATAGCAGCTTCTAGATGCCCCTCTCTCTTGAGTTCAGGTGTAGCTCATCTGCTTCTTATGATCCTACTAGGGAAAGAGTCTGATAAAAGTCTGAAATGCACGTCCTCAATGTCAACTTTGGGTGTTGGTTTTGGCAGGGCTAAAAATCATAATGCTACCTGCTTGATCAGATTATGTTTCTGTGCCTGGCAATGTCTATTCATCTTTTTGGTATTCTTCCCAACTACTGATTGTATGTCTATTGCTGTCTAACACATTTCTTTTTCCAAGGCAACAGATCCCATGTCTTTGTGCATCTCATGTAAGCCTTACCTCTACCCCTTGCAGGGTTATGGATTTTTCATAATGTTTACCCCCACCCTGTTGGTTTGCACGTGGCACAGAGCAGTTGGTGAAAGGGTTGCTGACTGCTCGCTATGGCGGCCCTTTGCTAGTGACTACATTGGTCAATAACCCAGCCCTAGTGGATCGAGGGGTACGTGCTCTGACCCAAGTCTTCATAACCCAAGAAGATGTTCCTGAGGCTCGACCCAACAGTCCCTCTCCCCAAGAATCTGCTCCACCAGCAGCACGGAATATTGCAAAGACAGCACCAGGTACATTTTTGACAAATACAAACCAATTGCCATTCATCAAAATAGTTTCTGAGGACTTCAATTTTCAAGTTCAAATTTACTTCAATGCTGCACTTTCTAATAGTTGGCGTACACAGGCCTTCATCAACAGCAGTGTGGATCCCAGCCTTCTCAGGCAGCTTTG
Organism: Takakia lepidozioides; assembly: GCA_030704615.1. Classification (NCBI taxonomy): domain Eukaryota; kingdom Viridiplantae; phylum Streptophyta; class Takakiopsida; order Takakiales; family Takakiaceae; genus Takakia; species Takakia lepidozioides. Next base: position 32,043,792 of record CM060731.1, on the reverse strand, counting down.
CCAATCACACTTGCTGAGTATGCAGAAGCAGCAGTTTGGGCGATTGTCAGGTTATGCCAAGTGGCACCATCGCTTGCGTCCATTTGTCGTGAGGCCTTGGTGGACACGTGCACTCTTGGTGAGATGACTTTGCACATAACGGTTGAAGTTATCCACGATGAGCTGGAGTTTCTGTCCAGATTGATTTTTTCGAGAGAGGTGACCTCCCAATGGATTCTGTCTCATTTGGGGGCCAGTCAAAAGGCAGGAGATTCTCGCCCTCTCCCACCGTTAGGTAAAACTGATGGGGGTCTGACAGATTTAAGTCGGATGAAAGAGAAGGAAGGGGTGGGGGCAAGGATACGGGATGCTTTGCTGGCAGATGCACGGTCTACTTGGCAGGAAGTGGGGTGGGGTGGCCACCTGCATGCCCATCTTAGACTCTATTGTGTTCTTGTCCGAGTTGGTGATTTGCTGCCAACCCATGAAGAGGTGAGTGATCATGGAGGCTTTCAATTATTTGGCTGATTTGTTTGATAGACTATCAGTGGTTATAGCTTCCCTACAGCTAGGGGTGAGAAAACACACTTTCACAGTGAGAACATTCAATCATAGCTTTGGGTCACCTCCAAGGTGCTTGGAAGTGGTGGTCATTGGGGGAGCTACGAAAGAAGGTAGTGATTTTGGGACATTCAACTTTTGTCATTGATGTGGTCATGAACCCAATCTGAATATGGTTTCTGGCATATCTTCTCGTCGATTGACTATTTTATATGAAATGAAGGTTGAATTTTGGCTGAAAGCAATGAGCAGCAGCACCAATAGCAAGAGGCAGCCAGACTTCGTGAGTGAGCGCACTCTGCAGCTTGGGATGGCATTTGTCTGTCTAGTGCCTGGACTCTCAGGACTGTCGACAAAAGGTCTTTTCCATGCATCCATTGGGCGGTTATTAAAGGCTGCCACTGTGCAAAGCTCAGCTACATTCACACCATTTAATATCGAGCTTGCTGTATGGGTGACTGTTCAACTCTTGCTTCGTCGATTTTCTGACATAGCAGTGGTATTGCTCTTCACCCTTTTGGAGAACACACACTATTTGTTATTCTGAAATTAAAGTTAAAGCAGTCTTGAGTATCCTACTCCTTTGTGGGGTCTTCCACCATTTCGGAACTTCTGTTGGCTGTGTTTTCCGCTGACTAAATACAATTGTATTCCTTATCTTTCAGGGAAGTGGTGGCTTAGTACATTGACCTGTGCATCTGAGACCCATGATGCCAGCTGTTGCTTGAAGCTTTCTGTCTGTCATTTGACATGGAAGTGATGAACGTTCTCACTGTATATTTCAGACTTCAACTGAGTGAAGGTTACCTTCACTGCTTCTACGCAGCACATATATTTTCATGGGACTTAACATGGAGTGTTTTGTGCAGCTTGTTCGAGAGGCAGTGGGGATGCATGTGACAGTGCAGAATTCATTGATCCGCGATGTTGCCGAGGCAGCTGTTGCTGCTGGTGTGATGTCTGACCCTTCTCTTGTTGCCAATGTTGTAGCAAGTCTCCGACCTTGTTCACCCATCACTACCAACAAGTATGATCCACCATTACATCCTACAAATTTGGGTGCTTTCCGTCATGGTTGTTAAGACATATCATCATCGCACAATAGTTTGGCTAGTGTGTTAGGAGCAGTCTGGTGGTGCCATATGTGAGGGAGACTGAAGAAACCCTGTTAAAAAAACCAACATATTTTCACTCTTTGGTAGTGGCTGTGTCCAGAACCTGGATGTTACTTCTTGCATCTGTCACTGGCAATTTTCTACAGGTTGCTCACCTTGGTTAAAAGCTTTCATTGGCCAATCAATCTGGACAGGAAATTTGGGGAGTCTTATTGATGAATTCCACTAATGATAGATGAGACGTCAGTTCCCCCTCATTGGTGAGTTGTGCCGATGTGCACAAGAGATATTTAGGTGAAAGTCTGAGGTGCGGAATGGCAGAGAGAGAAGTTGTCTACATGCTGTTTGTTTGTTGTGGCTCAAGTATGAAAGGGTGTGGGAGATGGCAGGAAGCAGCAAGATCTGGCAGTGAAGTGTATGGAGCTGCTAATGCAGACCAGCAGCTTCAACTTTTCACGCTATGGTGTAGATGCGTCCCATGCTCTCATGCACTGCCTACACATGGCTCGGGAGCCTATTCATCCTGTACGATCTTCTGGCTTTTATAGGATGCCCTCACCCCTATGCATCTCCTTTTTCTTGCAGTTTACTTCACATGATATAGAATCACATTGTTTTCCTTTTCTTTTCTAAGACACGTTTTAAGGAGGTTCTGTCGTGAATTGCTTCTTATGGACTGTCCTGTATGTGCAAGAGATCATCCACTGTTTCTTTGTTCGTGGCTTAGGAACACCGGAATACTCATTCTGCTCTCCTTACTGGCTGTATCTGATAGCAGGCACTACCCCAACTTGTGCAAGCGTACGCTGAGATGTCTGTGACAGTGCCCCGGGGAAGGGGTCCAGCACAGCCATTTCGAATGCGGCCCTTTTCTCGTGATTGGTTGGTGTCAGCCATAGCCCCAGCTTGTGTGGATTTGTGTCACAACAGTTCATCAGCTAATCCCAAGTCATCAAAGTATGCCACAAAGCCTGCTTGGGTTGTGGCAACAGAAAAGAGAGGAAACTCGAAACAACATGCTCCCAACCTTCAGCGTGCCATAGCAAGTGAAGATCCTATTGCTACAGCGGCGCTGGTTGTATTCTATATTCTATGTAGGGAGCAGATTTCAAGGAATATTGGTGTTGATGCTGGATCCAATAGTGGGGATTTGTCATCAGGGGAAGCTGGTGAAAGAGGATGGTCAGAGCTACTTGCGTGCCTGCCTTTGAGACGACTCCTTGCATACATGGAAGGGCACTGGCCTGCATATGAACACTTGCTTCCACAGGTATTGTTGAAGGGTACATAAAAGTTGAAACTTTTTGCAGTTTCTGTGCTGTTGTCTGTTTATGTTAACAATTAGAAGTTCCTTTCACTTTGAAAGTGTAGGATCGGTAAGTTGGACTATATCACAGCACCCGAAGAGTTCATCATAAGAATTGCTGGAACTTGTTAAGACCTTAGAAATTGATGTCACTGTTTGGAAGATGAACTTCAATACTTTTTCTCACAGACATGAGCACTGTTTGCAGTGGCTTTCGGTTGCTTCCATTGTTCTTCCAGAGCGCCTTCTAGTCCCAGCACTCCTCCAAGACTCCAAGACATCCAGTGATGTCTTCAAACCTCTTGTGGATGGTGTGCCAGCCACAGCTGATCTTGCATGGATTGGGCCCATTACTGCTCCTCCTCCTAGAAACATGCAACTTGCAGAGAAGTCCGAGCTCAACTATTCATTTAAAGAGTCTGATTCAGTAGAGGTCTCTGCATTATTGGAGATGGAAATTGATACCTTGCAAGAGGCTCAAAGTGTTGTGTTCTCAAAGGAGACTGTGGTGAACACGATGAGGAATGCTCTGAAGGAGCCTTTGCCGACACTAAGAGTGTTGCAGGCCATGGGTGGTGGCGCTATGAGATGGGACAAAGTCAGTTTGAGAGAAAGGGGTGAGATCCAGTTGGGATTGGGAGCAAAGGTTTGGGAAGTAGAGGCAGCTGTAGTTAAAGAGTTGGTGCCCCTCCTTTTGGACCCTGCATGTTCACGCTGTCTCCAAGAAAGCTTCTGTGTTTGGTGGCGACGCCTACCTACGTCATCCACCGAGTATCTTTCGCCATTGCTGCTCAATTCTCTCAAAGACCCTCCCATTTCTTCTAATGGGACAGGGGGCAATGTTGGCAGACAGGCCAGCTTTCACTCGGAGAAGAAAAAGGGGTCTCAGTTGATAACATTGTCTGCCAGTGGACTCCTGCAAGAGCCTTTGGGATTACTAGCTTGCAGTGCCCGCGTGTATCGGACGCCCTTACTTGGGGTTGTACTTGACTTGCTGATGGAGCTTTTAACTGCAAACAGGCGAATGTGTCAGGCAGTGGCGACGGAGGGTGGGAGGGATGGTGGGATTAAGCGCGAGGAAGTTGCAGCAGCCCTTGCAGCCCAGGACAGGTGCATAACCATCTTAAGTGTTTCGTTGTCTGGTGTGGATCTGCTATGAAACTATGGTCCAGGTGCATCTCGTCTCAGCAGGATAACTTGGAATTGGCTTGGTTTGGCTCTTTCTGGTTCTCTTTCCCTGAGAGTTCTATGTCAATGTTAGAGTGGTGGACCCAATTAATAGTGTGTGAGAAGACACCTAAGTACACGAATTGTTGACTTTTGAGGGGGGTATCTTGTACAGTGCCGTGTGCCAGATTTTGCTGGAAGGATGTCTTCCCATGGCAGGGATGGGTGATGACAGCGAACCTGGGCCGCTATTGGAAGCACGGAGCCTAATTTGTGCCACAGTCTCCTCTCTTTTACACTCCAGTCCGTTACTTTTGAAGCTCTTGCATTTCCAGGTGCTCTTTCTCAGATTCTTTTGTACGAAGATCCTTTGTGCAGTCTTTCTTTTCTCCGTAGTTTCAGACAAATGCCAGGAAGAGAGAGGAAGATTCAGGAAGAACATGGGAGGACTTCTTATCTTTGACTGTTTCTCCTATGAAGTGTTGCTCTGATTATTACAAGGATGCAATTAATGCCGTACCAATTTGCTTATTAGAGCAGACGCTGTTGCCTTGCATATATAGGAGCCTACAGCATGCCATTTTAGAGATGGGAGGCAATGAAGTTGCTTCTAATGCAGTGCCTGGTTTGGGGCCCGGTTGGGAAGCAGGGCTATGATCTGGCGTTGATACCAATGATGGTGGAGGGTGTGCCCACCATGGTCCAGTGCCTGGATTTTGTAGGGGAGCTCCTTCAGCAGCCACGAGAGCACTGCCAGGTGTTTGCTGTAGTGCTGACAGTCCATATTGCCTGTGCGCACACCTCACTTCCCCAGAGCCTTTCTGCTGTGCAACAGGTTTGTTCATCCTCCATTCATTCCTTTAAATTGATTTGACAACCCAAGATAATGGTATGTCATAGTATGGGAGCATAAGGCAATTCTTGGAAAAATCTGGACTATGTCCAAAGATACATGCCCTCCATAAACCTTTAGATTGCCAAACAACCCATTATGGCTAACCAGAGCTAGGACGGGTCCGGGAACAGGTAGTGGCACATGTATCCCAAGTGCGAAGCAAAGTGGCAGGCACTGCTGGATTTTTGCAATTGGTGTTGGCGCCTTTGGCTCAATGTGCTGCAGCATTTCCAGTACTGGCGCCACAAGTGGTTGCGATTCTACAAAGCTGTGCTCAAGCTGGGGGTCCACTCACCCGTTCAGGGCCAGAGCGGGACCCTGCTCTTCATGGAGCGGCTGTTGCAGCTTTCAAGCAGCTAATTCACCGCAAGCTTCTCTATGGGCGGCCCCCTTCTCTTCCGTCTACCTCCTTTTCTTGATGTATCTGTCAAATGTACTTCTTGGCAGATGGTCATACTAAAACACAGTTCTGGTGGGGGTCGTCTTCTTCCAGGCAGCTTTCCCACATTTTGGAAAACTGTCATTCACTCTCTGCATTTTAGTACCGTTGCCAGACACAGTTCGTAACTCATTTTCATGTCAAAACATCTAGAAGACCTGAAGAACATCACACAAGCTTGTGAGGATTTCCACTTCTCAGTAATTCTTTGTACAGTTGCCATCGACTTTTCATGGAACTAGCCAGCGACAAACGTACATGCCCTAGCTTAGACCTCGTACTGAGGAGGCCGCGAAGAGACTTAGTGAAATGTAGATTTGAGTAATAAGATTTGTGGCACTTGCTCTGGTCACTGTATAAAAGGTTTTTTTTGTGTATAGTTCGCTTCTCACATCGTCTCATTTTTAGCATGGGGTGTGTGATGCAGCTCCATTGAGTGCTCCATAAAAATTAGTACACTATTTTTTCGACTGAATAGGAGTTTGAGAGATTGAGTTGACAAAAGATTGTAATCATAAGACGTTGTTTGCCGTAGCCTTGTGGCCATTGACCCCGCGCCCAGTTTGAGCGGGAACAAAAGGGACAACCTACCTCTGTCAGGGGCTGACGTTGGTAGTAAGACTTACCTCCATATAAAGAATTAATCCGGGTTTTCCCGATATCCTCTAGAAATCCGTTCACACAAGCATCAATCTGTTGTGTGTGATTTGCCCAAAAACTAGGCCTCAGGAGGGCCTAGGCTTTTGGCTCAGCCTCGAGACTTTCAAAGTTGGTAAACAGGGGTACAGGCACAATTCCCTTAATAGATTTGAAGAGAGCGTCTCTTTGGTGAGAGAACCCCGGACAGTGTATCAGAAAATGAATACTGTCTTCAGATTGCCCACACAACGGGTAATTGCACTCTCCCTTTCCTCTCTGCTTCTGTTTGCTGTTCAAAGGTAGGCTTCCTGCCCTGAGTTTAAATTTCAGTCTAGTGCCGAGAGTGGGTAGACCCTTGAGGTCATCCAAGATGTCCTCCCCCATGTCACTGAGTTGACAAAAGAGAGACATCAAGGTTAGGGGCAGTGTCGCATGGTCCTCATGGTATCACTAGTATGCTGGTACCCAAGAACTTGCTCCATAGGGTTCTTGGAGTCATTTGGTGTGTAGACTTGCTCACAAGTGACTTGGAATTTGGCTTCCTGATTGACATGCAAGCTTCAATGTTTTCAAAACTATTTTCTTTTAGCAACCAAATCTCTGGAGTCATAATAGAAAAAGAGTATTTCAGAATGACTGCATACTTGTTATAGATTTCAATATCTAGGTGCCCCCATCTCTTGGAAAACTTTTGACAGCATCAATGTCTTAGTTGGCACTTGAGTGTGAATCTCACTAGTTGGCTGGTATGCCCATGGGCGAAGTCAATAATGTGTTGAGTTTCATGTCTAGTATACGCACACACACACTTTGAGACCTCTTATTCAATCCTCTTCAGGGCACATCCATTACCATAGAAAGACCTCCAATTCACTCTTGTTCATAGATTAGCTTCAAAGCATGTCATCGATTGTTCGATACTACAGTATGGTGAGAAAACATACCACATGAAGTAACTGTCTATGCATGGAAGACAGTGTATCATGTTTTGGTTATCTATTATTCAAGAGAACATTACAAACGAAACACACACATTAAATCATCAAAAGAGTAAGTCCCAACACACCCATACACCCATGATTTTTCGTATCAGCCCCCATTGCTTGTGACGTGTTCTCAAGTCGCTGGCTTTTCATCTTCTCATCCCCTACACATTGTTGGGCTTCCTTTTGGGTCTGTCAAATTGGACACTCCAGGCTCCAAGTTGTGCTTCGACCCAACCCCGAATGATCATGTAGAGGAATGTAAGTCTCCTGAATAAACTCCTTGTATGTTCTATGCTCTTTCCCTATCCGTGGAGAAAGACCCAACATGCTACTCTTATGTGGAGAATTATGACAGGCTAGTGCACAGGCCATGGGAATCCAGCTGCAAATTCCAACAAAGTGCAAGCATTTCAAACTTTTCACTATTTATTCAAAGTCCTTTCTTGTTGCCTACTGTGCATGCCTGAAGGCCTCCTCTTTGCTCTAAAAGCAAGCACATGGGTAATGGTACTGGACAGACTGGATCAAAACAGTGAGTGCTTTCAGCTTCAACTGCGCCCTCTTGTTTGTGGGCAGACGCCTAGACCAAATTTCACAGCCAGCTTCTCGTTGCATTAGACGGGATCTACCACGATCAGTAGTTGCAATGAGTGGCCAAGATAGCAGCCAGAAAGGGTGTGATCGATGAGCTCAAGAAGGAGCTCAAGTTGTAGTGTAGGGTTATTCATCATCGCTCTGTTTCTCCACACTTTTGTCCTTGGGGGAGGTTTGTGGTTACAGCTATTAGAAAGTACTAACGTGAAAAAACCCCACAACCCAGTTTTCCCACAGCCCAGAATACTAAGAACCGTAAGACACATGAGCGATGCAAGAGGTAGGGATCTATGAACAAGTTTCAGACTCAAACCTCTTTCCTGTTAGGGCTCATTACTGAAGACCTCCCATCAGGTCAGGCTGTGGGGGTACTAAAATTGCGATGATATGGCAAGTATGACTCACATGCACAAATTCCGGAATGATCCTAGATTTCTGTCTTGCAGGCTAACACACGAAGAGACAGATAGAGCCGTACAATCTATTACTGAATTAAAGAACAGACAGCTGCCTCAGCAAGAAGCACAGAATAATATCCGTCGCTCATCGTTCTGGAAGCTCTTAAAAATTTGAATCATCCAGCTGCCTTACGACTGGAATGCCTGCTAAACCCTTAAACATGTAGGCAAGAAATGAACCTGTTTTACACTGGAGTTGAGAACCTGGCTTATGTGCACCAAATTCCATGGAAGGACTTCCATGGTTCAAGCCATGGCTCAAGCAGTCACGGCCGACTCCAAGGGAGGCAATGTAGGTGCCGGTAGCCTCGTACCAGGCTTGCGACCTGCTTTGATGTCCACAACAATAAAAGTCTTACTCTTACTCACAGGTGCACACTTGGCTACAGTGACAACGTCACCAACCTTGCAAGAGTTGGCAGGGTCATGGACGTGATACTTCTTGGTGGTCTTTACTCGCTTCTTGTACTTGGGATGCGGCGCGATCCTCGTCACCTCCACAGCAATCGTCTTGTCGCTGGACGCACACACCACCCGCCCCTGGATCTTCTTCATCGCCTCTATTTGTAAGGACCCCGGTACAGCAGTGAATGGAAGCACTGGCAGCTTTGGGCAGAGCTTGGTTCCCGAGAAGGAGGAACACATTGTGGGCTTTGACAGGGCAGAGAGAGGAGAGGCGGCCAGAGACGAGCCCATCATGGCAGTGGCCATCATCGCCATAGCTCACACAGAGGGAAGACTGAAAGCATTCACAGACAGACGACCATGTTTCTTCTCCTCCCTCCCTTTGGATAAGGCACATCCACCCATAGCGTTTTCATTTACAGCCCCCAAGTATTCATCCACAACAACACATGCACCAAGTTCTCTTACTATCTTCCATTGTGTTTGCCTTGATTTTTCCTGCATCTGCACCTCTGCCATGGATCCCCCCCCCTCAGTTACATGACTTTGTATGCACATAACGTAGTTGAAACAAGGGCCTTGGGAACATTGCCTCTGTTCCTTTGGGATTCTATCGAAAGCGGTTCCTATTGCTTTGAACACAAAGAACACAAGCCATGTTTCTAGTTTATAGCTTCCACTTCCCTTCCAGCTCTCTTTGTGGGATGCACTTCATAAGTATGGAACATAGGGTTAGTCGCAAGGCGAAATGGCTCTCAGTTACGACGGCTTTGGTCGGAGTCTTCTTCTTCTGGGATATAGGAGAGAACAGGTTTCACAATCACTGCTTTTTTATTTGAGTTTTTACTTTCTTTTTCTTCCCCTCCTTGGTGAAGCTTTCCGCGCTTGGGTGTTGCAGCAAAGTACATTGACAAAACTATGGTGAGGTCATGTTGCCTAAAAAGTGTTGCAACATAATCTATTCAAAATTTTGATGTACACGCATAGTTGTCCCTATGATTTTATCCGATACAGCTTTCCAGAGTTACATGAAGACCTTGCCTTGGGCTCTGACTGTGTGTGTATATGAGTGGGCATCAAACACAGTATATAATGAAGTCTCATCAGTCAAGAATCTCCGCTGCAGTTACATAACTTGGAACACTAAGTAGGCTTGATACATATAGCCAATTGGCAGCAAAATGTAGATCACCAATAACAGCTTGTGCTTATTAAATATAACGTGAACTAGTAAAACTTCAAAAGGATTAATTGACAGTGGCATTTGCATTACACACAGTCTGTATGCGTTTATAGTTTATACAACCTGTCAGCAAATACTTATCTTTTCCACAAGTAAGCGCACCATGCAAGCACACAGGGAAGAACAACAAGGGGAACTGATTGTTACAAATTGGCAGATCCTTTGCTCTGCTGTGTCCTTTCAATCGATCACTTCAGGACGTCAATATGACTGTCCCATTTAAGATGGTTAAGTCAATGAGGTCACCCTACACCGCTATACAAACTGATCAAACCCTTTACCAGAGCCTGTCCAGTGCACTCTCAATAATCTGACCCAATGAATTACAATGTTTATCCAATTTCAGTGATTCCAGGTGACAATCATTGTCTACTTGTACCGACAAACTGAACAATTTAGAAAGATAATCGAGCCAAGGCTTATTCACATTTGTGAAGTGCGGATCCAGCAATACCACACTTCTACGTGCATCAGAAGGAAGAAGGCTTAAGAATGACTGAGGGTGCTGCATCTCTTTCAGAACACCCCTGATGTAAATGTGTGTGGGCTTTGGCAGAAGCTCCAATAATTTGTGTGATTAGCTTGCCTGTTGTTGTTAACGGCACTGGTGGCAAACACACTGGTTCAAACAAACTACAGTAGACAATTTTTCTGTAATGAAGGCAGCCGTCTCATCTGTTTCCGGCAACGCTGGAATATGCTGTCATATAATCCATCGAAGTGGACACCAGCTCTCTCTCGGTTGATGACGAAGTAAATATGATCTGCTTCCAGTGTGGTATAGTACCTGCATAATCCCACCCATCTTATTTTCCACCTCTTCCATTTGTCTTGGAGCTAGTTAAAACCAAAACAGAAGAATCCACTGAAAGAAGCAAAATTGACATTTTTGTAAAACCTGGCTGAGGATACGGCATCCCTAACCATAGGAGAAATCTACTCAGTTGACTGTTCCAGTGGCCTTGGGCCCTGTGTCCAAATTGGACATAACAAAAAAGGAACATAAGTAGGACATCAGAGGTTGAAACTAACAAAAGATCGATGCTGTGAAGGGACTTGCTTAAGAAGACTTCATTACAACCCCACACAATCCATGAACACATGAATCTCAAACTCTGACATTCATTGCCCTCAGCTCCATGCCAACAAGAAAAATCCTACAATCATGAGAGTGGCTGCACGAAAAGGCATACCAAAGTCCTGGTCCCAATGTCTCTCCCTCCTTGAATTCGGTGAATTCGCGATGTGGATGCTCAAAGGGCACACACGGGTACAACATTGACACCGTGTTCAAAGCTCCATCATTGTCATGCCAATCCTCGTCCCTGCAAGAGAACCCCAGACTCTCCATAAAATTCATCTATGTATCCACAGATTAAGAACTTCATACGGACACTCAAGAGTAACCCAAAGCTAAAAGTTATAACCTGGACTAACGTGACATAAAGTGTAGAATCTTGACATTGGTTACCAATCACAAAGCTGAGACCACCACTCCCACTGACTTCAACTCGACATAAAGAGTGGAGACTTGACGTCGGTTATCAATGACAAAGTCCTCCCCCACGAAAATTAATCAGCTCCCAACACTGAGTATAGATCGCGTATAATGCGATGCTTAGAATCATGGGAATCTTTCCTTACACTATGTCCAATTGTTCTGCCTGAAATGAGGTGGAAGAGAAGATCGGGCAGAACAAACTTTACACCAGTGTAAGTCAGGTAAAGTTTCATTGCAAGTTAGAATCCATCTGGCGATTAGGTGGTGAAGTACATCATGGGCACTTGCCCAATATGTCAGATATCCTCTGAGAGCACATCCTGGCAAAGGCTCAATTAGCTACTAGCCAACTGGAGTGCAGGAAGAAGTGTGACACAGGTAATGCAGAAGCTCACTACCTTTGTTTATGTTGTTACTGAAATGGGGAGAGACAAAAATGTCGAGGAGAAGTATCATGTCTATACCATTTTAGTAGAAGGAGGCAAAACCTGCTTCACATAGGTTAAAATGAAGGTCTAGCCTCTCAATATCCAAGGGATCCGCCCAATTTGTCTCGGGTTTGGGCATTTGTGGGCTCAAAAAAAGGGGCTGTGAGTTTCTCCCACTTTATCGGGAGTAACTAGAAAACTGAGCCATGAGGTGCACCAGTGCTTACCAGGCAAAGCTAATTAAAACTGTCAGCATGTCACTTAAGCATAACATTTATGACATAGCACCTGCAATATCACATTAGCTTGTCATAACCCAAGACTTTCTCCATAAAATGTGACTATCTTCAGCCGATTTAATAAACCTTGACCTTTGTGGACTCGTCAAGTTCCACAAAACATGGCCCCTGAAACTCAATGATTGACAGTAAGTGCACTGATGAACCGTACCTATAGCCCTCACAAGGAGGTGGGAGATGAGAAGGGTGCCGCCATTGTGAAATTTGCAGAGCACGGAGAAATAGCAGTGGATGGGTGCCAAGAAAACTGACAGGCACTGTTTGGGCAAGTACTTTCTTTGTTCCTTTTGTTGCATAGCTGTGACCATCTCATCCAATACCCCAACACTGATCAACAGGGGTGAGAGTGGCAGCTACCCTAGACTATCCAAATTATGTCAACAAATGAAATGACTTCCAACTTTCCACACTCCTGTATAAAGCAAGCAATTAAGAACTTATTTCCTTATACCTGAAGTAGTAAGTGTTGGGGTAGGTCTTCAACTTTTGATTCAAGTGGACAGCATATTGAATGCTCAAATCTGGGAGGACCCAGTTCCCAGTTGCGAAGGGGCCTGACCGACCAAGCATTGTGTTTATTAGGCCTGAAAGCCCAGACTTATGCCATGGCAGATTGTAATGGTCGAACCCAAAGGCATAATATCTTTTCAAAATTGGAATGTCAAGCCACTCATAGAGGAGGACTCCCACTCGCAGGAGCTGTATAAGACTGAAACTTTTCATGGTCCGGCCATCTTCTGGGCTGCAATCATGCGAAACAGTTCTCAGTATGCTATTGAAAGCAACTTCAACCATGTTTCACATTGCTTCATGCATCATATATGACAACACCACCCAGCACTAGCCTCGGGCATTGAAGTTGGAGAGAGGCAGAGAGGGATGACAGAGACATACAAATGGCAGCACATTATGAAAAACTACGAGAAACGAGTTATCAAGAAGGCTACCGGAAGTTTCCTCTACTATCACTCACCAGATACCATCAAAATAGACCCGGGTTGTGCCATTCATAGCACCCGAGAGCGACGTAACACTCCACACCCAGTCTGCTGTTGTGTTTTGGTGACCATGAAAGAACTGCAAGATGAAGTCCACTCTCATCACTGAGATTTGGGCATGTTTGCGTTTGGATGCAAGAACAGAGAACCTGTTGATTCTTTTGTTCGAGGTCTCTTCTGTTTAGAACATGTCATGAACATGAGAGAGAGGTCTACTCCTATACCTGAATATTGAATCACGGCCTGAGTACCTGAGCGTTGAATATGTCATGAATTTGCTTCTCACAAGCTAGAAATTTAAACATAGACTTATGGAATCACATCCAGAAGACCAAAGATGATTAACATCCACGTCAAAGCGAAGCAGACAGCAAACTGAATGTGCAATTGTGCTCAATAAAGTAGTGTAACGAAAATTATGTTGTGGTGATTCATCTATTTATCCTTTCCTTGCAAATACAGTTCAAACACATAAGCCAGCAATGTCGTTGCCTACCCTGTACCAGAAGGAAAGTGATGATTTCAAATTAGGCAGTCTCTTCTACTTTTCATTTTGCTGAACAAACAATTGACTATATACTTCTTCCTCTCTCTATCTCCCCTATATTCCACATGAACATCTTTCTGATAGAGTTGCAATGCAGTCTGCATGAGGGAGAAATGTGTTCATCAAACAATGTAACTGATAGAGCAGCCTACCTTCTCAGCTAGCATATGCTGTAGGACGCGGACGACTTGCGCTCCCGTAGAGTGCCCTACAAAGTGCACAGGATGGTTTTCATCCCACACCGGATAGTGACCTGAGATGGCGATTGCTGAGGGTTAGAGAGCATCCTCATGTTTCAAGAGTGGCAAGAGCATCATTAGCACAAACTGCAGGGTTTGCAAAATTCTTCCAATGCTTCAGCAGTTAGTTTAGTGTTTCCAGATAGCTCGCATGTCTCATATGGCAAATAATGTACATGACTGGGACAACAGATACTATGAAATACATTACAAAGCACTCATCACTCAAGTGCAGAAAAAATCGTCACCTTGACCATATGTTCTGCCAAACCTAGAATGCCCCAACTGCTGGCTATGCTCCAATCCATAGTCCACTGTTCCCCCTTTCAAGTAGTAGAAAAGTTCGCAAGCTCTGTTTGCATGCAGAACAAAGTGATTGATTAAACAGATGAAGAGTACTGCCCTAGCTACAAGGCAGAGAAAACAATAAGACTGCTCACTCTCTCTCTCCTTCCACTATGGCACACAACCCCTTATGAGTACATTCTCTCCCTCCACTTTTGTGAGTGCAGTAGGCAGTCGAAGATAAGAAGTGCACTCTATCAGAACAAATTGCATGGACTCCACTCCCACTCATCCTCGCCATTGTCAGCAATGCACCCATTATCAAAGCAAAAGCGGAAGAAAAAGGCTCTAACATGCAAGACCAGATACAACACTGGGGTGAGCCTCCGACAATGGGAGAGGAATATTCCTGCATTTTTCTAAGGTCGACTGTGGTTGGTTATTTCTACCTTGCCTTTGTACGGTCTCTGGCTACCCCGCTAACCTAATGTGCAGTCAGGGACTCGGAAAGGACCTGTCATGAATACTGGAGAGGGCGCCAAGGTCAGGGACAAGAACTCGGTTGTCTCTATGCTCTGCGCCACCCCAGTAAGACAGAGTTCCCAGTTTCTGCGGCAAGTGCTTTGGAACATCAGTACACAGCAAAACCCACGAGATAGGAATGCGATTGAGGATGAACAAATTGTGTTGGGAACTTGAAGAGAAAAACGATGTCTTCTCTTCAAGACTTAGTTACCCCAGGGGGTGGGGGGGGCAAGAGAGAGACGAACTTACACCGGCAAAGAGTATCACAAATTGTCAGACGACCCCCACACAAGGGCATTGGGGTCATACAGAAGGCGAAATCAAAACAGGAGATACAGAGAAGGGCAGGGAAATGAAACACAAAGGGAATGGACGAAGATATACCCCTCTCCCGAAGCCGAAAATGCCGTGCACGAGTACAATAGGAGCATTCTCCTGTCCTTCCAAAAACACTCCAGCACCACTGAGATTACGAGATGCTGGAGCTGATTCCGCCACCCGCATGCTGAGACGTCCACTAATGTCATTGGCTTCGTCCAAAATAGGAACGACTTTCGCACTGCGTTGAGGAGTTGCAGTGACAATACTAACAAGATCGATCCAGATAGCTGATCCCATGATCGCTAGTGCAAACGTCATATGAACTACTGCGCTCACGATAACCTCCAAAAGGCACAGAATTTGCCAGAAAACAAACCGTGCAAGTGTCAAAACTGCCATCCTGGTTTTCTTTGGCTGTTGGCTATCCTGAAGATGAAAAGTACGGACAACCTGCCGGCTCCTCCTCAATCTCGATTTGCAATAAGTGCAAGTGAGTGCCTTCAACAGGAGGATACAGCTGCAACACTCGGCCCGATCGATAGAATGCAGCCCCGGCTGTGTCTATCGAGTAAAAATAATTATCTTATTACGCACTTCAGATACGCATTGTCAAAGAACTACTTCCTATCGACAACCAGCAAGCAATCCGACGTTCTTATATAATAGGTAGGGGGAGAAATAGGCAGGAATGCCGAGACACTACGACGATAGCAGCAGGATTCCTTGACCGTACCGGTGGAAGGCTCTAACACAAACCACTAAGGCAGCCAGAACAAGGCTAAAGCTCAGCTCCAACACCACCTGAACAAAATTCTACGCATTCCATCTCCGCTCATTCCACCATCAAAAACGCCTTATGACAAACCTACAAAACCTTCCCCCACAATCTTGATCCGGCACTTCCAAATAGGCGCTCACACAACGGCGAGCCCGTATTTCCTTGCAGGCATCCGAGTTTCCGCAGCTCGGATCCAATCACACTAGAACAAACTAAAACTACGTCAGAAAACTGAGATAAAGGCCGAGATGGATGGCGACTGCATCCTGCCACACAACTCGTCAAACCTCCTTTGCCGTGTGTCAGATCAGCCGCGCACCACAACGCAGCACAAATTCAGCGCGCGATCTGTGTGTGCGCGCATCACGACAGCCATGAAGCAATCTGGCTCAGTCGGTGACCCCCCCCAGGTGGTCCAACCGCGCTCCCGCCATCTCACCTACCTGCCCTGCCGCCAACGCGGCACGCCGCCTGCCTCCCCGCACCTTCCCACCCCGGGCCGCGTGTCTCATTTCCCATCCATCCTCTAGTTCATCCATCCATGTCGTACGACTCGGGATAGCGGGTCCGTGTCGTGCTCTCGGGATGACAGCTAGACTAGCAAGTTAGTAGCCGTGCGATATACACTATGCTCATACATTTATATACATCCAGCTGGCAGATCTTACGGGGAGTGTACTTAGGAAGTGTTGGATGATGTGGCAGAGTTGTATTGGAGTGGACCCCTGGTGCATAATAGAGGATGGGGTAGTTATTGTAGTGGGCACCTACCCCGCGGAAGTTGGGCTTTATTGTTGCTACCTTTTATTGCCCTTCATCTCATACTGCTAACACCTTCGGAAGCCATGATGGATGTTTCCCACCTTTTTTTTTCTCCCTTTTCAAGAAAAAGAAAAAAAGCGTCCTCCCCTTTTCTTTTTTTTCAAAAAAAAAGAAAAAAAAAGTGATGGGAAAAAATATGCATGACAGAAGAAAGCTGAAAAAAAGAACAAAAAAGAAACAAAAAGAAAGCTACTTACTTGTTTGCCCTCCCGTCTCTTCTGTTCATAAGTATGAGAATCCCGAAGGATACCTAGATGAATCAAAAGGGAGAAAGGGGTTGCAGTCGCTGACTCAACATTGAACATGTGGTGGGCTTGGAGGAATCAAGAATAAAGGCAGCATGAGCTTTTTCACACATTCCAACATTCTCATCATGCACAGCCTACCCAATAACGACCTCGGCATTCGAGCCTTCTTTTCCTCTTCCTCTTGAGCTCTTTCTCCTTGTACGGGGGTTTCATTCTCAGCTGCTTCACGGCAGTTTCCTTCTCTTTTGAGCTTCTACTCTAATTTTCATCGCTTCTCGATTCCGTCTGTTTTCTTCTGTATGATTTCCTGTCTTTGCTTCAGTTTGCAGGGGCGAATTTGTAGCAGGTCATAACAAGTTGGAGCTTTCCTTGGGAGTGGTGAAGGTTATTACTAGGGTGCCTGAGCGATTCCAAATTTTGTGAAGTCATTCCCTTATGTGTGGAAGTAAAATTTGTGGGCGAAGCAAAAACTAGAAACGGATTCCTTCCCAGACGGAAAGAGCCAATAGAGTGAAAGAGAGGGTGGATGAGGATTCAGGAATCAAGAGAGAGGACAAGGGAAGGGGATGATGGCAGGGTCTGCAGCCAACAATCAGACAAGGCTGGCAAGGTTTGACATGCAGCTGCAGTCAGATTTGTAATCAAAGCGACATCAAGTCTCAGCATTATCCAAAAACTTTATATTCTGAAAAATTCTCATCTGTTCCATTTTCTCTCAGTGGGGCAGCGTTTCTTTTAAGGTATTTACATTGTAGCACACGTGGCATCCATTAGAACCTTAGAGGAGCATGTCTGGCGCTTGTACAAAATGCGTAGTGGAAATGGCTGGCGATAATATGAGATTTTGAATGGGTATTGGGCGAGTGAACCAGTGTGAACCAGTGTTGTGCGGGTTCTGCCTTTTTAAGGAACCCGCCGGGTCTGGGTGCAGGTTTGTTTTCGGAGCCAAGTCCGGGTCCGGATCCGGGTTTTTGAAATTTGGAAAATCCGGGTCTGGGTTTGTCAACACGGACTCGGGTTAGGGTCCGGGTAGTTGTTGGGAAATATTAGCGATTTCACGGGTTCGGATCCGGGTCCTAATTTATTGATTAAATAAATTAGAAAAATAAGAATAATTAGGGATAAATTTATTTTTTTCTGGAAAAAACTTTAAATCCTAATAATGAATTTTATTTTAAGAGACATTCCTTCAAAATATACCATGAATAAAAATTAAAATAGAAGTTTGAGTTCCATTTTTTATTTTTCAATGTCAATTCTTTAAACATGCCAAGAATAGTAATATGCCTCAAGGTAGATCACTATAGCATGGATGTGTGGGATTAATAATAATATATGACGTCTCCTTTGGGAGGTGTAAATTATGGTCCCAAAGGGCACAACTTTGTGACACCACTCCGTGGATTGAGCCCACAACCGCTTTTGTGGTGGTATGTGGGCATTACCACTGGGCTACAACGTGGTGGGGCTGGCTGCTGCAGTGGCCTATTGATGCTGGAGTGGCCTATTGATGCTCGTCCCCTCCACACATATGACAAAACCTACCCAATCTAAGGTGGACCCCGCACTTTCTGAGTGAACCAAGTAGGGATCCTTGGGGCTTCATTACAGAAAATCAGAGCACATCTGACTTTCCAAATATGCCAATTTAGAAAAAGACTCCTGATCATTGAATCGTAGACTGGGAAATTGCAGCATTTGGAACCTTGATCGTTGTTCAGGAGCAAGAAGAGAAATTAATTTGAGTATGCCAGCCAGAGTAGAAGGGCGGCTGCAAGCTGCCAGAGAGCAAAAGCAAAGGGACATTTAACAAAATAATGCTCCACTCCTATTAGCCAGCTTCACGGTGAAGGAGGAGAGTTGATCAGTAGATACTTGATACATGCAAAGCTGTAGTGTATACCGTAGAGCAGGCTAGGGACACCATGGCTTCGGCCTGATATATGATAAGTCTTAATCTGATACTTATTCGATACAATCACACTGTGTAGAGAGACTTGAGTGAAGTTGTGGAATGAATGGATGCGTGAATGGAACCTGATAGATACTGAAGTAATCTATACACAATGAGGTAAATTGAAGATAAGAAGAAATACAAACAGGAAGCACAACCATGATACACTAGCTATAGGTCATGACTGATTGTTCTAAGTGGGCTGGGTGCTTAGAGATATCCAACTCTTCTATCTTGGAGTTTCCACCTCGGATAGCGAAAGGATGGGTGAGTAAAAGCCGCTCGACATTTGGCGACCATACTGGGGAACTGGGTCAAGAACAACCAGATGTGACAGGCATCTGGTAGGATCATGGTGGATGGAGAATTAAAGAATTTGATATGAATCAAATTCCTTGTGGAACTGAGAAAGAAAGATTGTCCAAGCAATTCTTTCAGAGATTCTTGGAATTGCCAGACGGTTGTAAAGAAAACATTCTTAAGAGAGTGCATGATACTGATCCTGAGTGGGGTCTGGAGAAAGGAGTGATAAAGGTTTATCAAGTGGCCTGTAGAGGGAGAGCGAGTTGGTTACCAACACTGGTTTATATGATAGCGTTGCTATCCATTAAATGAGTGGAGTTTGAAGGCTGGGAGGAACGGAAAGTGAATGTTTACACTCATATGCATGAAGAATTGGTACTGGTAAAGAAATGGATTCCTAAGGATATCATGTGGATCAAACTTACACCAGGAACAGCTTTCCAAACGTGTTTGTCATATGGTTATATGGTAACAGAGACTTCTAGTATAGCCAAGGGTGCATTGAAGCTGGAAAGAAACCCGGGCATATACGAGAGATACTACAGAAGAGAGTTTTGGTTATTGCCTCATTAAAGATATGAAAGACATGGGACATGAGTGATGAAAGAGAAACTACACTCCACAGATATTCAGCAAAGAGAGAAAGTTATTTGAAAGCTAATTATCCATATCTTTGGGAGAGGGGAATAGACATAGGGGAATCATCTGGACCTCTCACACCATTAAGATCAAAGAGTACATCACCCATACCGGAAGAACCAGAGTTGGATGCCACTCCTTCTTATTTTTTACAAGAAATATTAAGGGATTTGGTACAGGAAGAAGATCAACCACGAGGGGAGAGATCTGAGGTACATCCCTGGATAAAAGATTTGACGGAAATCTTTGATAAGAGTTGGCATGGGACACCAAAGGCAGGAACTCCAGTTTCTGAATCACAAGATAAAGAAGGAGAGGAAGATGTGGCAGAGCCAACGGAGAATTCAGACTCTCCAACACCATTGCAATTGAGTTACATGAGTGAAGAAGAAGAAATCCAAGAGAAGAACTTGGAATATGAGAACAGAGAGAAGAATTTGGAAGATGAAGGGTATGAAGAAGTAGACCCAACAGTTGAGGTTGAGACTACAACCAGGACATCCCAACCTGTTGGACCTAGATTAAGTGGAGCACTTGGATCACAGGCCAACGAAGGTGTCGGCTCAGGGGGATCAGGCGGGCAGCTTGGATCTGACTCTAGGGGGACAGGGAGTGTGGGAAGTAGTGCAACTGTAGTTGGGGTTACTGTAAGTGCAGAGGGCCCAGTAGTAGGGAGTGCTCAGGGGCCAGCACCTGGTGGAAGTTCCACCACTACAACAATAGGTCCTCAAGGACCAGCACCAACAGGAGGACCAGCACCTATCAGAGGGCAGGGTGTAGGGCCACAGATGGCGGTACCTCCAACACGAGCAAAACCACATTTTCCAACATATGCAGGAAAAGGGGATCCCGATGTACACATCAGCCAATTTGAGCACATGTGTATTGTGAACAATGAGAATGGCGATGATGCCAAGATGAGACTGTTTCCTTGTTCACTTATCAAGAAAGCAAGTGAATAGTATGCAAGATTCCTTGATGATCATTTCCTAACGTGGAATGGCCTTAGTACAGCGTTCCGAAATAGGTTCAGGACAAGCAAAACTGAGGATAAAGTGTATGGGAGTTTACAACAGTTGAAGCAAAAGAAGCATGAAACTGTTGAAGAGTACATGGAAAAGATGGAGTTGATGATGAAAAAGTTGGTTGTTGTGCCAGCACTGGGTTACAGAAGACGTGGTTTGTGAGTGGATTAAGACCTGAATTACAAAAGAAAGTGGATATGCTACCCCATAATACAGTGGAGGAGGCATTTAAAATAGCCAACAGAATTGAGCAATTGAGAATGCTCAGGAGAGGAAAAGGGATGATGAGGACTTTGAAGATGAGTCAGATGAAGAAGAAGAGCGAGAGCTCAAGAGAAAAAGTAAGAAGAAGGAAAAGTTGAAGTGGGATAACTATGAGAAAAGATTGGAAGAAATCTTGAAGAAGTATGCCACAGAGGCTGTAACACATTGGAGGAAGGGTGTTTGGTGTGCAAAATGTCAGAATGAAGCCCATACCACAGCTGAATGCCACATGAAGGAGCAACACTATACTATCTGTAAAATGGATAACCATTCTACTGAGAATTGTTACTACAACAGAAGGACAGCTGCAAGAGAACCTAGGCAAGTGAGGGTGCATCAAGTGCAGCCCCAGCCAAGAAGAAACAATGATCAGGACCACTATGGAAGGCCTAGTGGTTATAACAATGGTATGGCAAAGAGAAGTAATCCCAGAGGGAATTACCAAGAAAATCCCAAAGGCA
The DNA here is from genome assembly GCA_030704615.1 of Takakia lepidozioides. Lineage (NCBI taxonomy): Eukaryota > Viridiplantae > Streptophyta > Takakiopsida > Takakiales > Takakiaceae > Takakia > Takakia lepidozioides. The sequence goes on along the minus strand of CM060731.1, from coordinate 32,022,368 downwards.
ACTATCAGGGTAATCCAAGAGGGAATTACCAGCCAGGGAATCAGGATTATAGAAATAATTCCAGAGCAGACCAAGGGCGAGGACCCAATGGTGAAGAACTGTGTTATTATTGTAACCAAGCATGACATCGCAAGGTAGCTTGTCCATTCTGGATCAGACACCAGAATGAGATGAGAGCTCCTGTGAATGAGGGCCCAGTGGTGGCAGCTCACATGGTTAGGCCATGTTTTGTACCAGAAGTGAGTACAATGATAGTGACTAGAAGCAAAGCTAAACTAATACCTCCAGTGGATGAGGAAGAAGATGATAATAAGGATGGCAGTGATGTGCCTAAAGATGATGAGGCTTGGAGAGATGAGAAGGAACTACACAGGGAAGTGGCTGACACCATAAGGAAAATGCAGAAGAATACTGATATCCCTATGGCAGATTTTTCTGACTCTGATAGAGAAGATGGAGAGGGTGAAAATGAAGTGAAGAAAGAAGCTGCACAAGTGCAGAGTAATGAAGGGACTCTGGCTGAAGTAATATGCCAGACCAAAGCTGAGATTACCATTGGACAGTTATTGGCTGTGGCACCTCATTGTAGGCACTGGTTGTATCAAGCAATTAATCAGATTGCTCATGTGACAGAGAACACAGACCTGAACAGCAAGGTGACAAGTTATAATGTGAAGCCTGAAGGGCAAGAAACAGTCATGGACTTTGATGATTCTATGCTAGTAATCCAATTGAGAATTGGAAGCACAGACTTGACTGATGTGCTGATAGATGGAGGCTCAGGAGTGAATATCATGACAGACCAATTAAGGCAGAAACTTGGTTTGAGTAACATGAAACCAGCTCCATTTACAATAACAATGGCAGATCAAAGGAGTGAACAACCTTTAGGCTTGATAAGAGGAGTAAAGATACAGATCCAAAAGATGATTTTTAATATCACAGCGACTGTGTCGCGGCCCTTTGCCTTGAGGGCAGGGGGTCGGGACACGTGAGGGGCTGCCCCTGTGGTGGGGGCAGTGGCAACATTAGTTGTGGGGGCTGAAGCACCCTTGAGTGCGCAAGGCACTCAAGGAGGCGGAGGCACTCACTAGGTGGAGCCCCGCACACCGGATTGCGGTGGGGGTGGTTCCACGAGGGGCGGTGGTAGCTTAGTGGGACTTAGTGGGGGTAACATAGGACTCACCATGGGGGCGGAGACCTTGTGGTGGGAGTAGTGGGGAGTCTTGGGACTCATCACGGTCCAATGGGACCGTGGTGGGTGGGCCAAGACTCACCGCAACTCATCACCGGGAATCGAGGGTTTTCGTGGTGGTTCGCCATAAAATGGCATGGTTGTTTGTGAAACCCCCGCGGACAGTCACAGAAGTATATATAGGAAGTAGTAACCCCGAGAATGGTGCAAGCCCGTTGGTGACCAAAAACTAGTGAATAAGCATGTGAGCCGGAAAGCGACCAAGGTGTGGGGAGCTATTCCGGACTGCCATCGACCAAAGGGAATTTCCACTAGGCCCAAATTGGGAGAGGGTCTTTTGGAGGAGTAAAGGGGGACCGTTGTGTCCCGGTGAGTAGCCGTAGCTCCGAGTTGGCCCGGCGGCCAGTTAGGGAGTTAGGCGCGCGCATCAGAGCGAGTAACTATGACTTGAAGGGGAGCTTACCGAAGTTAGGTGCGCGACAGACTGTGTTGAAAATGGATGATGTTATGGAAGCTTACTCCTTATTACTGGGGCGACCATGGTTGAAACAGGCCAGGGTATTCCATGACTGGAATTCCCAGTTACCGACTGTAGGGAAGTACAAGATATAGGTCACCACTAAGAAATCTAGTCGGCTACCTGCTACCAGAAGACCTCGTGGAGTCAGAGAGTATGACTGGAGGGGAAGACTTGATGAGGAGCAGGAAGCTACCATGTTTGCTGCACACCCAAAGTGGGAGCAGGTTGCAGAAATGCAACTGGGAGGCCTGAGTTGTTTTAAAGGTATCTGCTGTGGTGCAGTAACAGCAACACCAATTGAGGGGGAAACAAGTAGTTACCCACCACATTTCTATGAGAAAAGAGAGGGAGAGATGGAAATCCTAGAAGAACCAGCCACTCTGAGTTTAAAAGATGAAGTAGTGGTTGGATGGACAATCACAGCTGAAGAGCAGTGAGGGACGTGAATGTGGGAACTGAGGAGGAACCAAGAATGGTGAAAGTAGGGGCTGACTTGAAGCCATAATTCTTTGAGGAAGCTAAGAGCCTGTTTATCAAATACAAAGATGTATTTGCTTGGAGCTATGAGGATTTGAAAGGGATACCACCTGAGATTTGCCAGCATAAGATTGAACTGGAACCAGGGTCAGTACCAATTAAACATGCAAGGTACAGGATGAATCCCAACTATGCACAGAAGGTTGGGGAAGAGATCAAGAAGTTGGCTGAGGCTAAGTTTATATACCTGATAGAGTATATAACTTGGTTGTCACCCATTGTGATAATTCCTAAGAAGAATGGTAAACTGAGAGTTTGTGTGAACTATAAGAAGCTGAATGCTTGTACAAAGAAAGATCATTTTCCTTTACCATTCACAGAAGTTGTACTGGACATTGTGGCAGGCCATGAGATGTACTCATTCATGGATGGCTTCAGTGGGTATAACCAAGTGCAAGTGGCGGAAGAAGCTCAAGGAAAGACAGCTTTTATCACAGACTGGGGTGCATATGTGTCGAACGGCTTTTACTCACCCATCCCTTCGCTATCCGAGGTGGAAACTCCAAGATAGAAGAGTTGGATATCTCTAAGCACTCAACCCGCTCAGTACAATCAGTCATGACCTGCAGCTAGTGAATCATGGTTGTGCTTCCCATTTGTATTCCTTCTTGCCTTCATGTTATCAATTTATCTTATCTGATACTAAAGCATCAGATTGCTTCAGTATCTTCTTAGTTCCAGTTAATCATGCATTCATTTCACAGCTTCACTCATGTCTCTCTACACAGTGTGCTTGTATCGAATAAGTATCAGTTTATGATTTATCAGGTACTAGGCCAATGTCAAGGTGACTCTAATTCGCCCTACAGTATCACTACAGCTCTGCATGAAATAAGCATCTACTGTTCATCTTTTCTCCTTCTTTCTGCTCTCATTCTTACTCTCCGCCTGATCTCCTCTCCTACATGACCAAGAAGCTCCCCGTGAAGTGTGTCCCATCTTTCCGTTGCCACTCCCCTTATCTGCCCGCAAGCTGTTCTAACCACCTAACTAATTAACCGTCATCCCTGAAGTAACACGTTCCTTCTGCAGATGTCGTTCCCTCACAGTTGTTCCCTGCCAATGATAACTGTTCCCCATGTACTGTGACAGGCTGTGTCAAGTTGTGCCGAGCTGTGACTGGCTGTGTAAGGCTGTGTCGGGCTGTGACTGGCTGTGTCGGCTGTGTCGGGCTGTATCGGGCTGTGTTGGCTGTGACGGGCTGTGTCGGCTGTGGTGGCTGTGACTGGCTGTGTCGGGCTGTGTTGGCTGTGACGGGCTGTGTCGGCTGTGGCGGCTGTGACTGGTTGTGACGGGCTGTGCGAAGCTATGGCGGGTTGTGTTGGCTGTGACTGACTGTGACTAGCTATGTCGGGCTGTGTTGGCTGTGACGGGCTGTGTCGGCTGTGGCAGCTGTGACCGGTTGTGACGGGCTGTGCGAAGCTATGGCGGGTTGTGTTGGCTGTGACTGACTGTGACTAGCTGTGTCGGGCTGTGTTGGCTGTGACTGGCTGTGACGGGCTGTGTAACCCCCCCCCCCCCCCTAAAGCCTGCTGCTGTCACTCCTAAGGCTCATGTTGGTCTCAGTCTGTGTAAAAATTAAGGGTACCCCACAGAACCCGTAAAAGCATTAAAGTCCCAAGCAGCCCTGAAACATTTACCCCTCCCCCTCTCAGAAAGCCGTGTCCTCACGGTTTACTGTTTAGGATTAGCAAACCTTTGTGATCGAACACCCTTCTGACGGTGAGAGTCTCGTGAAGGACTCCGTGTGCGAGCCCGAGTCTTGTCACTGGTTGACGGAGATGATTGAGCACTACCCGGAAATGTCTGACCCTCCTTTGGCTGATATCGAGGTAACCTCTCAGGCATAGGAGATCCCCGTCGTTTCTTTTCTGCCATCTGAAGTGCATAGTCTTCTGCCATGTCAAAAGAGTCCGCTGAAGAAACAGTAGTATCAGAATCCTCGTCCCCCCTGAGGTGTTTTAACGGTCGAACTCTAACTGGAATCCTGTGGGGCATACAATGTGGTCCCACCATGTCTGGAAGTTTAAACTGTACAACTTGCTGTAAGCGCTTAATGGCAAAATTGGTGAACACCTTGAATTCCTTGTCCGTAAAGGTGAGTGGTGTGCCAATGACTTGGGAATAGTGCAAGTATTTCCATGCCTCATGTCCCTTAAAGAAAATATCGTCAGGGCCGAATTTCTGTGTTGTCAAATTGTTCCAGGCCGAATGAAACCATGAACGAAGTTGGGAATCCTTTTGCATCATAACTTTTGCTTCATATAGGTACATATGATGTGGCACTGAAGGTAAGACCCAATGATCCCCACTGGAATAACCCAAAAATCGCGATTGCATCCTCTGTTGCTCAATGTGATAACGTGCCAGAAAACAAGCAGCATAGTATAATCCACAGCCCATGACAATACTTGCTACCTCCTTGGTCTTGGTATAAATGTACCCATGTACAACTTGGAAGGCAATTAATTCCTTCAACATGGTACTTGCTTCAGACCAGTACCTCGCAAAGTGATGATCCTCAATGGGTCGATTGTTCGGAAGAACCTTAGTCCTAGTTGCCACTGGTAGCCAAATGCGCATGATCTGGTAGTAATGTGCCAACGACTGCGGAGGACTAAATTTCTTCCAAGCCAAATCCAACACAATGGGAATTTGGTTGAAAGGCATAATCATAGCCCGACTGTACTCCCGTGCAGCAGGAGTCTTAGGTGGGTTAAAAGCAGCATCCCCCCATACCTCAGGCTGTGGTGTGGCTGTAGTAACAACAGGGTCAGCTACCTGCACAGTCACTTGTTGTGGTATTGGTAGAAGTGGCCCTTCTACCACTAGCATCTCCTGCACCCCTTGCGAAGAAGACTGAAAAATTAGAGTTCTGGCTTGTAAATAAGTAGCCATCAGCTGCTCCTCAGGTACAAAGACTCTTTTGTCAATATTTGAACTCAGGTCATCCACCTGAGTCTGCAGGCCTTCTACATCCTCCTGTAGCTCCGCTATCCTACTATAGACATTGTCTATAGTAATTGTGGCAATGTTCTGCACCTGCAGTCTGAGCTCATTCATCTCGCCCTGGGTGAGCTTCCGTGGTGTTTTGCCTTCCACCGGCCCTTGTGCTAACCAGACCTGCATAAGGTGGTTATCCATCAAGTTGTGTGTGGCACCCCTGAGAGTCTGCTCCTCTGTGAGCCTGTACACATCTAACTGCTGCTGTAAAGCCTCCATGCGCTTCGCATGAGGTTCAACCAAACTCGCATAGGCAGTAGCCAGATTATTGGCTTCCTTCCAAGCCTTGTTAGCCACAAAGAGTTCATTTCTATTTACCATGACCGTTTGTTGCAACTCCAGGATGTACCTCTCTTGGTCAGCTTCAACCTGTCTGTATTGCTTGAAAGTATTCTCATTGCGACAGATTGTATTCTTCATATCGACAATGAGTTTCGCCTGCTCGACTATCTCTGCCTTTGCCTTCATACATCTCTCCCTTTGTCTGTTAACTTCTAATGCAGTTTGCTCAAGAGTAGTTGTGAGTGTAGCACATTGTATGGTCATCCTCTCATGTACTGCCTGCAACTCTGTATGTAGTGCATTCACTTCTTGCAACTGGCCCTCATGCTTCACCTGCATTTGGTATAACTGTTGTTTATGTACTTCGTGCAACTGGTCCTGCGCGAGGCCTGCTTCAATCAAATGTTCCTTGGCCAACTGCAAAGCAGCTTTTGTATCCTCTAACTCTTGCTGTAACTTGATATTGACCTCCTCATCGACCTTGTTTGCACACTCAGTGGCAAATCGAGCCTCAAACTCTTTTCTGAGCTCCTCCCTCAAAGCTGCCAATTGGGTAGATGGAACATGGGATTTCACATAAGTGCCCAACAAATTAAGTGTTCTGCTTATGGAACTCATAAGCATGGCCTGCTGAGGGTCTTCATGGGGAGCTCGTTGCTGTTCTCCCTGATCCTCAACAGTGTGATGTCTCACCAACCATTCAGGCCATTGCCCCACCAGATTTTCTTCCTGAACCACCTCATCCGCCACAGGTGCTGCAGTGTCTTGATATTCTACCCCTGGTACCTCCGTCACAGGTGTGGGTATTACATGCATAGCAGGGTTTCCCCTAGACAACCGCTGCACCTCTGGAATCACTGATTCCCTTACCAAGGGGGCTGCTATTTCATGAGCCATGAGCCATGAGCGGCATGAGCCATGAGCAGAGTCGTAAGTGTGGAAAAAAACATGAGCAGCACTATTTTCCGGAAATGAGTGTCCGCGGGAATAGGGTTTAGGGTGCCACGGTCATAGGGGGAGAAGGACCTCCCGATGAAGGAGGTTCGGCAATGTTATTTAGAATTATATATTGAAAGGCAATGTTTCGCGAATGGTAGGGTGGTACTGCTCTGTACAATGGGGGCCCATTTCAGCTTACCAGCCATTTGCAAAATCCACCCACACTCCCAATCCCAAACGAAATGAGCAATGACGCATTCGCGGAACGATGGACACAGAATATAATAAAAAGAGGGCACAATGAGGTTTTTATTGATCCACATGAATTGCATTTGAAGCACGTCTACTGTGCTGATTGTGCCATCAAATCTTGAGCCCTGTGCCTACTGAATACAAGTCACGTTGTCAATGGGACTTCGACTGCTCTCAGAACTAGCTCATGAGTCATGGGGCTCCTCCATGTAAAGTCGATTGCAGCCGTTGTACCGCCCCTAGTGATGATCACCACAATGTCCTGCCCTTCAATCATACCACCATCGAATATGGAAATCTTCACGTTTTCGTCGTCCACACCAATGCGAATGTCCCCATACAATGGAGAAGAGGAGCGCACTCCTCGAGGAGAATAGGTCTCTCCGATGGAGTCCACCCACGTCCAGTGGCAGCAGTTCCACCGCAACAGCATAGCAGTGCGCCTTCTTCTGCATGGGTGACCGTCGTAGCTGGGAAAATCGGAATCGAGGATGCGCAGGAGCCACGGACTCCTCAGACCAAGATCGTCACCCCGCTCGAAGGCGTAGTGGCCTACGATATACTCAAAAGCCACCAATGTTTCCACAATCGAACCAGTATCTTCTCTGTAATCTGTGTACCAGATAACAATGTCTCCCGATGTGGCCGAATACATTGCATAATCGATGCCTCCAAAGGGGCAGTCGTCCCGGTTCCGGAAGCACGGCATCCTTGCAAAGGAGGACCTGAGGACGACTTGGATGCCGATGACCTTGCGGACAGCTACGAAGCCCTTAGATTTTGGAAAAGATACGAAGCGGAAGAGCAGTCCGGCCTCCAAAATGGAGCATCTGGGTCACACGTACCCACCGACGGAGGTGGAACGTGTTCATCACGGCAGCGGTGGATGAAGCCATACATCTTTCTCATCAACAAGTTATAGTTTGAGATCTGCCACCGAAGTCCATCCCCCCGGATGGAAATTCGGCGCCGCATTTACATCGAAGAGGGGATGGACTTCGTCGTGTCCAGTGGCTATCGGCCCACCTGGCAGTGAGTGCCCATAGTTTGCATGGCAGGGTAGGAAACTGAAACGGCTACATTCATGCAGCAGCCAATCTTCATCGGTCCAGGATCATGTACGGGGGAAATTTAAATGTGCCCTGGAGTGTGCCCTGGAATGTACCTCACTTCTGTATGACTGTGTTTCATTGTGTTGAATAACTCTCGGATTTGGCCCACTGTTTACAATTTGATGTCTCATTTCTACAATTTGTCTGTCCGGTTGAATAAAGCAGAGTAACCGGTATGTGAGTCATGTGTCAAGAATATACCAGAGTAACGCCATGTCGGACATTGAAATGCGGCACCGCATTTCCATGTCGGCATCGAAATGCGGCGCCGCATTTCCATGTCGGCATCGAAATGCGGCGCCGCATTTCCATGTCGGGATCGAAATGCGGCGCCGCATTTCCATGTCGGGATCGAAATGCGGTGCCGCATTTCCATGTCCGCATCGAAATGCGGCACAGCATTTCCATGTCGGACATCGAAATGCGGCACCGCATTTCCATGTGGGACAAGAAAATGCGGTACATCATTTCCGTCCAGGTACACGAAATACCAACACGGGTCTATAAATTGATCAGAAAACGAGGTTGGCATTGCAAATGCGGCGACGCATTTCCAGCGTGGCAATGGAAACTTCTTTTTGGACAAGGGAATGCGGTGCCGCATTTCCGTCCAACACTTCGAAAAGTGCACCTATTTCCGACCAGCGCGATGGAATGCGTTACCGCATTTCCGAGAGAGGGTCTGCAAATGGACAAATTGCAATGTCCGTTCTGGAAATGCGGCGCCGCATTTCCATGTCCGTCATCGACTTTTTTTTTACAATGGAATGCGGTGCCAATTTTTGCTGATGGGCCTGCAGTTCGAACAACGACCATCCCCAATATGGAAATGCGGCACCGCATTTTCAATCCCGCCATGTCGGCCTCCTTGTTCGACCTCTGTAAGCGTGGTGGCATCCATGCAATGAGCGGGAGAGGCCAAAACTGGCGTGTGGACAAAGGAAATTTTGGAAATGCGGCACCGCATTCCCAGTTCAGATTACTTTTTACTATGCCAACATTGAAATGGAAAAATTAGTCCCTCCCCTGTTTTGGAAATGCGGTGCCGCATTTCCAAAAGAGGTTCTTAGAGTTGCCAAAATTTTGGAAATGCCCTGACCCATTTCTGATTTTGGGAGCGTCCTGGTTTGGGCGATTGTGTGGCTGGAATGCACACTGGAGAGGGGTCACGAATGTCGGGCAGAATTTTCTTTATATACTGTGGAAGAGAATTTACATTTACAGAGACTTCATTAAAATTCTATTAATCTTGAAAATCATCGGAATCCTCATCCTGTTCTAGACTGTCCTGCTCCTCCTCCACCCCCTCAGTGCCTCTCTCATCTCCAGCGGACTGCTCGTTGGCCAGGCTTTCGAAAATCCCATCTTCCCCTTGCGGAACTGTCCATCTCACCTCCGTTGGGTCGTCTTCCTCCCTGTCTGCGTCGCTCTCATCCGCTGAATCACATATGTACTTTCGTACCCGTCTACCTGTCTGAGCTGCTGCCAACTCTTTCCTTATCCTTCTGTCCTCCCTAGCCCTCTCCAAAATCTGCTCTACTTTACTGGGATTCTCACTTCTTCTAATCGCTGTATTTGCGAGTTTAGCTGCATAACTAGGAAGGGAGTAGTCCCTCACCGGGCTCGTCATGAAGTCGGCCCTCGCAAAGAACGGGACATTCTTCCTGGCAGGAAGTGTAGGCCCTACATGTTTCGACCCGGACCCTGCAATCCTGCACATGACAATCATCAACGAGACTAATGAGAACCACAGTCGGGAAATTCCTTTGACATAAATGACCCAGAAGGCTTTGCAAACTTACAATGTTTGCACTCACTCGTATTCCGGGTTCTCCTCTGCATCAATGTCCACTGTGTCTTCCTCGGACTCCGACGAATCCGAGGAGACTTCCGCTCTGTCGGGAGCCTTCACATTCCGTTGCAGCCCCTCCAGATGGGATCCCCACACGGATGAATCCTCCTCGTAGGCAAAGAGGTGCCGGTCGGAAAACCGCCCAGCCCACATTGAGGCACCTGTTACAATGCCATCCACACATTACCACATGGCGCTTCAGATGTTGCGAACTACATCCTAACGAGAATTTGCAGAACAGCAGAGATCAAGATTCTGCATACCTGTCCCACAGATGAGGTCGAGCACTGTGCCCTCCACGTCTGTGCATGTCTCCATAATTGTCTGAATGAAGGCAGGGCTCCGAGTCCGTGAGTACCGCAGGGGTTCCGTTGAAGTGAGGCTATGAGGGAGAAGTTCCTTGGGAACGTTGTTGAACAGAACGTCGTAATCGAGTGGGTCGCAGTTCGGGTCAACCTTTCCTCCCTCCTTCCGGAAAGCAAAGGTGGAGTTTTCCTTCACAAAGCAGTATGCATCGAACTGCTTCGTCTGCATACACAGGGGGAAAACGATTAGAAACCGAATGCGGCACCGCATTTGAAAGCACCCAAGCAAATGAATGGACGAGTGCCAGTGTCGTAATCACCTTCTTCCCTTCCGACCGAAGGCCCAGTGTGTTGATGCACGTCCACTTCTTTTTCAGAATCGGGACGGCGCTCTTGCGGGTCCACTTCGCAATTCCTGTCTGAGTGTTTTTTCCTCTGCTCGCCAGGACAACCACACAGCCTCTGTCGTCCAACACCATGCGGGCAAGCCCGAATCCTTTCTTCCAAAAGTCCTCCGAGTACCTGTTCCAAGATGGCAAAGCTTGCAGTCCTTCCACAGGCTCTCCGTCCGGAATATCCAAGATGATCATATCGCAAGACCACTCGGTGGCATTTCCGCCCCTCCTACAATCCTTGTCTGCACACACCCTCTCAAAGAACGAGACCATATTCTGAAATCCTGGGGTGTCGGAAGGCTCTTCGGCAGTCGCCTTCTTCAGTGCTCTGCCCTTCAGACCCTCCATGGTCTTCATGTATGCCAACTTGGCTGCCCGTCCATCCAAAGCCGCCAAGAAACTCTCATTTACACACTGGACTACAGTTTCGGGAGCCACTTTCGGCCTCTTCATTTCCACCGGCTCGAAAGGGTGCCCCCCTGGGGGGTTGAAGAGTGCCTTCTTTGCCGAGCCAGTTCTCGTGCCTCTCGTGACAACGGTGGGCACAGGGGAGGCAGCCTGCGTTTGGGGGGTGGGCTGGTTGCAAAGTCTCCATCGGAGTCCTCTTCCTCACCCTCTTCCTGAACAGGCTGTTTCTGCTTCTTCGTTTTGGCGGGTGTCACAACAGCTGCTCCTTGCTGGCGAGTCCTCTTCTTCGACCCCTTCTGTTGGGCCTGCACAGCTGCATCCACCGTCTTTTGTGCCATCTCAGCTGCCTTTCTGGATTCTTCCAGAGCAGCAGATTCCTTTGCCGACTTTGGCCCAGCAGGGACACGTCTTTCCTTTCTCTTCTCTTCTGCCAAGGCGTGCAGATCTTTCTCAGACTCGTCAACAATACCGCCAGACATGTCCAGGTACCACGGGCATCCAACGAGATGCGCGGGATGCCATTGTTTCTGCATCTCGGGTGTGTAGACACAGCTTGGGCCCGCCACGGTCCAAGCCATGAAGAACGGGGGCTCTTGAGCCAGGGCCCCTGTCTGAAGGAGCACGTATTTCATATACCTGCAAGGCAGTCAGCATGCGTGAGCAAAAGTTGAGACCAACCTACTGGCAGAGTGCCACCGAAAACATAAAATGCGAATGCGGTGCCGCATTTCCGAGACAAACCTCGTAACCAGGCTTCGCATACAAGGGCAGCTGTGCTTCACCTGTAAACAATTCGCATTGCAGCTTTCCCCGCTCCCTCCTGATGTGTAAACTCCACGCTCCTTCTTGCTGTCTGTAGCTCTCTGGCGAAAAGGTTGTCCTTGTACGCACATCTGAAACGTGTCACGTAGTCTTCCAATGTCTGTGTTCCATCCCATTTGACGTACAAGCCGAACGAATTTGTGTGCATTACGACTTGCTCCTTCGCATTCGACATTACCTGCCATTCCCAAATGCATTGTCACGTAGCAGTTCAGGGAATTCATGTCAGAAAAGCAAATCTGGGGAAGTACCTTGAATTACCTGGAACCACCAAGTCATACGGTTGAGCCACACATCCACTGCAGGGTCGGAAACTTCCAGTGGAAAAGACCACATTGTCCTTATGCTCTCGGATGCATTCCAGATCGACAGCCACCGTGTCTGCCATTTCCGATCCAATGTCAGTGGCTGGAAGAGAGTGGCTATTGCTAGGAAGGAAATTCAGTGCATTGAAACCTCACCTTCTCTTTCGCCTCCACACATGCCGTTGAGAGGTGATGCAGTTTCTCCAATTGCATGGTCGGCTGCATGGCCCGAGAATAGTGTTTTGCAATCTCGGGGATGAAGTCCTTTCCAAGTGCCGGATCTGCAATTGCCACCAGCTTCACAAGCTTTGACTTGTATTTGGTTCTGGACTTGACACCGGCTTCCTTCAAGTGCTCAGTCAATGACTGCAACGTTTTGACCTGCCCCTCACTTTCCATGAAGAAGCGTTTGGCATGGGCCAAATCCAGCTTGATGTTTGACTGCCAACAAAAACATGCAGAAGCGTTACATTCGATTCATGTGGAAACATTACTGGAAATTGGGGAAGGATGAGCAGAGGGAAATTGGAGCACGACTTACTTCGTATATCACCTCCACCATTCCATCCATAGTGAGACGATACCATGTCCGGTCTGTTTTTGCAACGGCTTTCTGAATGAGCTCAGGCTCCAGCATTTCCGCAAACATCTGCGGATCAGTAAGACCAGTTTTCCTCACCCTGTACAGCATATGTGCCATGTGGGTATGCACGTACGCATTCTCAGTGACCCTGCAAGGCACACTCTCCAGTTCAGTACACGGAAGCACGGAATCAAACCAGAATGGAAACCGAAATGCGGCACCGCATTTCGAATGTGCTAGGGAGGGTATGAGTATCTTACGAGTTGAGGTCCGCCATGGCATTCTTGAGCAGGGAGGAGTCTGCCGCCTTCACCTTGAGGATGACACACTCCACCATGTAATGCCAGCCAATGTGCTTGGCATGGTTCTGCTTGATGTACTCCCACCAGGCGAGAAGTCGGTGATTCCCGTCCCACACAAAGAACATTTTACCCGACATATGGCCGAAGTCGGGATCACCCTTCAGCGTCGCCTCGAATTCGTGGTTGCGAGTGTGCCAGTGGGTATCCCACGTTGACAATTCATCGGCAGTGGGTCCACGGGTTTCGCCGTCCTCATTCTCTATGGAAACGTAAAACGCTGCCGATCCCAGACGGTACCCTTCTCGAAATGCGAACTTGAGCTTATCCACATCTCCGGGAAGGGCCTGCCTGACGATGGGAAGGGAGACCATGCGACAGAGTGGGATTCGAAGAGTCCGCTGGAATACCCTGCTGCCCAGAACTCTGCCAATGCTACTGTGTGTCTCCTCCAACATTTTATCCGCTGCACTTTTGAAATCCTCCGGAGACATGTCTGTAGGTGCCGGTAGTGGCTGAGCAGCTGGAGCATCCTCAACTGGAGCTGCACTCTGGGGCCTGTGTGCGGGCAATTCTGCCATTGCAGAGGCCTCCTCCGGGCCTGCTAGCTCATCGGTGGTGAGGTCTGCCTGCGAACGTTCAGCGGCAGCACCCTCCTCCGGTACCAAATCGAGATCAACGGTCGATCCCATTGCCTTCGCTGCAGCAGAGTCGGCCCCAACATCTGCAGGCGGGAAATCCTCCAGGAACTGAGCTTCAGCTCGTGGAAGCGGTTTTGCGGGAGATTGTTCGCCCGTCGCCCTGATTGCCTTCTGCTTCCTCATCCTTGCAGGTGAAGGTGTCTGCTGCAATAGAATCTGTCTTCTACCCTGCTGCTTCATTCGCGTTGGGGGGGGTGAATCGGCCTGAGCCGGTTCAGAAGCCAGTAGAGGGACGGGCTGCTTCTTCTTCGACTTTGCTGGAGAAGGGCCCGACCCCTGCTGGCGATTCTCCATGATCGAAGAACGCGAGTCGATCTCTGAGACTTTGAACTTGCCCTTCGAAGACGCGTCTTTGAATCGCAGAGGGCTAGGCCCGGCAGGAATACCCGCGCTCGGGGATCGGGTGGGTGTACGTGCTGCAGCTAGCTCCTCGGACTCTTCCTGCGGCTCTTCGGATTCCTGCGATCCCTCCAGCACGTCCACCTTTCCTGTTAGGCATGCAAACATGTTCTGCATTCAAGTCTCCTAGCATTCAGTCTAAGAATTACAGAAGCAAAATGGGGGGTTCGGTGCTCGATCAGCTGCGCGCAGCCCGATCGCATGGAGCTCTCACTGGTGGCTGGGTTGCCTGAGTGGCCTGCTGCTCGGAGATGGCAATCTCCTCCTGTAGACGCATCTGCTTCCTCCCCTTCGGCATTGGCCTACGTCCGAAGTATAATTTCCGGAGCTTGCGACGAGGTCTCCTGTCTGGTGCACGAACTCCCCCCTCTCAGGTTCGAGCATAAGAAGAACAGAGAGAGGGAAAAGGGGCAAAGAGTGCAGATGGAAAGGGCGCGAGAGGGGTGACTGAGGAGACACGACAAAAGTAGATGAAACGGCGGTGATGCACCACTTGGGTTCGAAAGGTTGGACGAAAGTGTCTCCTCGTGGAGTTTGCGTCATTACGAAATTCGAATCGTTGAGGGTACGCCTGCCGTCCGAAAATCAAACATCATTATCCAACGGTCAGGCCGCGCCGCCTCATGCCCCTTCAGTCAGATAGAGTGCCGACATGTGCAGCAATTCCGTTGCTCCACGTGTTCACATTTCAAGGCATTTCCGTCCCAGCGTCTGATGAGTTGGAGCGAGAATGCGAATGCGGCGCCGCATTTCCGTTAAGTACCATCACGAAGCTACACATCCGTACTTGTTGGAAGAAAATGCGGCACCGCATTTCCGTTCCACCTTCACATACCTTAGTTGTTGAACGGAAATACGGTGCCGCATTTCCGTCCCACAGCTCCATGTATGAGATTCAGAAGGGAAATGCGGCGCCGCATTTCCGTTCCCACTTCACATACGTTAGTTGATGAATGGAAATGCCGTGCCACATTTCCGTTCGGGAAAGTATAGAGGTCTCACCTGGACAGAAATGCGGTGTCGCATTTCCGGTCTGGAAAGGTTGAAGGTCTCACATGGATGGAAATGCGGCAACACATTTCCGTAGCACAGCTCCAGGCCGAATATACAAAACGGAAATGCGGCGCCGCATTTCCGTTCGAGAATGTCGGAAGGTGCGACTCGAACGGAAATGCGGTGCCGCATTTCTGTACCCGTTGCGCACGATTTTCAGTCAGAATGGAAATGCGGTACCGCATTTCCGTTCTGTAGAGTATTAACGTCTGACGCTGGCGGAAATGCCTTCCCGCATTTTCGTTCCACAGCTCCATGCCTCACATACAAAACGGAAATGCGGTGCCGCATTTCCGTTTTGGAATGTCGGATGGTGGGACTCCGACGGAAATGCGGTACCGCATTTCAATTCCGATGTTTCAGGATATTTCATCAGAACGGAAATGCGGTGCCGCATTTCCCTTTTAAATCTAATACATTCCGTTCTGGAATGTTGGGAGGTGCGACTCGGATGGAAATGCGCTGCCGCATTTCAGTTCCGATGGTTCACGATTTTCAGTCAGAACGGAAATGCGGTACCGCATTTCCGTTCTGGAATGATGGTAGGTGCGACTCGGATGGAAATACGTTGCCGCATTTCAGTTCCGATGGTTCACGATTTTCAGTCAGAACGGAAATGCGGTGCCGCATTTCCGTTCTGGAATGATGGTAGGTGCGACTCGGATGGAAATACGGTGCCGCATTTCAGTTCAGATAGTTCACGATTTTCAGTCAGAACGGAAATGCGGTGCCGCATTTCCGTTCTGGATAGTGTGAATGTCTCAACCGGTCGGAATTGCGCTGTATGAAGCTGTCGGAATCTTACTCGGCTCCAGGCATCAGATACAAAATGGAAATGCGGCGCCGCATTTCCTTTATGGAATGTCGAAAAGTGCGACTCGGACGGAAATGCGGTGCCGCATTTCTGTTCCCGTTGTTCATAATTCTCAATCAGAACGGAAATGCGGTACCGCATTTCCGTTCCACCTTCACATACCGTGCTTGTTGAATGAAAATGCGGTACCGCATTTCCGTTCTCGAGAGTATGAATGTCTTTTAAGGACGGAAATGTGCTGCAGCATTTCTATCCCTCAGCTCCATGCATCAGATACAAAATGGAAATGCGGCGCCGCATTTCCGTTCTGGAATGTCGAAAAGTGCGACTCGGACGGAAATGCGGTGCCGCATTTCTGTTCCCGTTGTTCATAAATCTCAATCAGAACGGAAATGCGGTACCGCATTTCCGTTCCACCTTCACATACCGTGCTTGCTGGATGGAAATGCGTTACCGCATTTCCGTTCTGGAGAGTATAAAGGTTTCCCCCGGACGGAAACTCGGTGCCGCATTTCCGTCGCTCTGTTGCATGACCAAGATGCAATACGGAAATGCGGCGCCGTATTTCCGTCCACCAGCAATCGACAGAATCACTCGGGACGGGAAATCTGGAACCTCAATGGGTTGCATTGTTCCGAAACAACACAATTGCGGCCAGTCTTGATGAGCACAACTTGGTTGTCTGACCGTTTTAACCAGCAGTCCTGGCACTTGTCAGTGCGAACGTTCCTGTCTGCACCGAGAATACTGCTGGATCCACCCTCAGGAGAAACTGTCAGGAGATGTTATTTCGTCGCCGAATCGGCCATCATTGTCCTACTCACTGGCTATGGAATCAAACCTCCCACCTTCATGCATGTAGCTTGAAACAATACTTTCCACTTCAATGTGCGACTTCCAATTGTCGATGGACTCCGCAGATCCACTTAGATGGTGCCTGTGAGCCTTGGTCTGTCGCTATACTGAACCTCGCACTTGCCAACTCCGTGCGGTGTTCGATGGCTCCGAATTCCTACGCTATAGTTTGCTGTCCTCCGCAACTTGGGAGAGCCTGGATCCCAAACGAGGGAGGACTTTGCAGAGTGACTGAAACTTACCTTTGTTCCAAATTCAAGCTCAAACCGGGCACAGTTTATTTGGAAGAAGAAAGGAAGGATGTTCCTGGACAGGTTGACGAGACCATTGTCGTGCTAGGTAACGACGGAGGTTGCGGAATCGAATGGCACGTTCCCCCGTCAGACACCATCCTGTACCGAGCTGTGGGAATGCCCATTCCCTTTCCGAATCAGTCGCTGCCCACACCATCCACAAAGGAGTCCGGAAACCGAGAGGCGGCCACTGCCAACAGAGAGGTATGCAACGATAATCATTCCCGACCTGGACCGTCAAGACCCTCCATAGCTTCTCGTGTGGACGTATTCGACATTTCCGACGAGGAAGATGATTGCATTGAGGTACCCATGTCCTCCACACGGTCGTTCAAATCCGGCATGGACGTCTCTGTAGGTGCTACGCATGTGCCCTCGAGCATAACTCCAACCCGGTCCATTGTGCAGCTCCTACGACAACATCACCTCGATGGTTCTCGCTCCGAGCTGGCTGCTCTCGACTATGCCAAATTCCCAGTCAGAAAGGTAACTTTTCTGCCTCCCGAAGTCGATGGCAATGTCATCTTCGAGTTTCCACCTGTTTCTTCGTCAAAGAAAGCCTCCGGGATGTTAACAGACATGGATCGAAAGCATGACGGACACCCCTGGTGTGTGACGAAGACCAGTAGCACGAAAATTGCTGATGGTGTTCGTGTACGATATGTCCTCTGTGCGGGGAAGCTGAGGTGCCTCAATCCCACCTGCTTCCACTTTCTCTCCAAAGGAGGGCGGAGAAACGAGACGGATTGGACTGGCACAACGCATCATCCATTCATTGTCTCCAGCCAAGCTCCTGCGGGTTCTTTCAAGTGTGCACATTGCAAAGAACCACCGACGTGCATGTCCATGTGCAGAGCCAAGCAATATTACGTAATCCATTTGCTCCCGGACTTGACTAGAGCTTGCATACACGTTGGGGTCCACTGCCACCCTTGGCGAGAGGCAACATGCGTGAGGCTGTGCAGGAAGCACACGACATCATAAAAGAGGAGGTGAAATTGAGCCCCGGAGCCAGACCAAAGCAGATTCAGCTGAAGGCAGCCCACAAGATTGCTCTTGGCAAAATCATGTCTGAAGATGGTTCCGACCGAGAGCCCTTGACCGAAGACGAGATGCGTGACCTCTTGGAGTCCGTCTCGCACGTTTGTAGTCCGAATGTGCGGAATCACATCGTATCTTGCAAGCAGGAGTTCGGCAGGGGGTCGGACATGTACTCAATCCTGGAGGTGAAACGAATGACTGGATATGACTACATCCAAGGTAGCAGGTTTCCAGGGCAAGGCAGCGAATCCGATCGTTGTTACATTTTCAAAATGTCGACGTGTGGGCCTGGGAGTGGAGTCGACTTGGTCACTCGCATGACAACTGGAAACTTGTCGAATGCTTGGGTGATGTTTGATCACATCAAGCGAATTACAAACCATCAGTGGGTGACTATGGGTGCGCATGTTTATGACTATCACTCCAAGAGGCTCATGACGATTGCAATCTGCGAGATGAAAGGGGAGGACACACAGTCCGAGATGCATCTGTGGGAGGGCATAAACGAGCAGATGGCAAGGGCGGGATTGCCAGAGCCCAATTTCAGGGGATTCATGGCAGACAACGCTCAGGCCAACTGGGCAGCGGTGCGGCGTGTGTACGGTGAGGACCCCAATGTTCCAATGGAGGGGAAAGAGAGATCCTGTGGATTCCATTGGATGCAGAGTCTATCCCACTACACTACCAAATTTGTTGCTAGCTCATTCCAGGCTGAACACCGTGTCCTTTGTACGGCGTGGAAGGATGCACCCACATTTGATGACGCGGAGGTTAAGTTTGCTATCATCGAGGCTTGGTGGAACACGTCAGGTGCAGTGGAGACAACCAATCTGGGAGCATTGCACAGCTGGTTGGGGTGGTGGCATTTTCGGTATCGACAGTTCGGACAGTACATGCGGGAGGTAGGCTGCTGTCAATTTCGTTCATTTGTCTTTCTGTTACGGACATTTCGATTGGTCCCTCACCGTTGTTTGTGTCCTTCTAGGAGCGGTGCTTGGATTCCGACACGGACATGCCGAACACGAATATGGCAGAATCGGTCCACTCCTCCTGGCGAGCGTCTTCTGCCGCACATCTGGTGGACGTAGTGACGGCCACAACGGAGGACATCGACAGAGCAATCATGCAGCAAGCCACGTACTACAAGTTCCTGAGCGGCAAACAATGGGGCTTTGGGCCGGACAGGGAGGAATTGTTGGTACGAACAGCTTCGAGGTCCAAGAATCCAGTGAAATGGGCGACAGCATTGCGAGAGAAGATCAAAGGGACGCCTCTGCACCGCAGAGGTGAACACCTAGAGGGGGACGTCCGGACTCGCCCTGTCAGGCGGAGGATTGAAGAGGAACCCGGGTGCGAAGAGGATTCCTGGAGATCCGACAGGAACATTCGGACAGCACCTCGAGGTCCCGTCATGTTGCCGCACAATGTGTCTTCCAGCAGTGGAAGCCCAAGAAATTCCAGATCGCCGTCGCCTTCAACCGGGGATTTCGTGCAACAAATTCCCACCGCTCCCTTGCCCCACATTCCGCCCGCTGTTATGCAGTATGGCCAAGCCATTGTGGAGACGACTGTGTCTGCCTCACAGTGGAGAATTGCTCGCACAAAGCCGTCGTTTCGAGGAAGGTGTTCCGCAATTCGTGTGGATACACGGCAACGTTGTTTAGAGATGATAAGGAGGAATCCAGATGGGGCTGTCCCTGCTCCTACTTTTACAGGAAGATTTGTCCATGCAAAGTTTGCGGAGGCGACAACCACCCAGTTCTGGTTCTGCAGGCACGACATTATGACTTGCGTGTATGGAAAGCCCAAGTACGGCATACAGACAATGCCAGAGGCTCCCCCGGTGTGGCCGGTGGAACCAGGCTGCGATCTGAGTCAGGTTGAGGCCGACGCCCTTACCGCCGCAGGATTTCGGATGGTGCAGCGCACTGACGTCCCCAGACAACCATTTCCGCTTCCACAGCCTCCACCACCGACCCCTGTGAGAGCAAGAACAATGGGACACGACAGCTCTAAGCATCCTACACACCGTTGGGGGAAACCGAAGAGGCGGCGACCTCCCTCAAAAGTGAACGAGACAAGGATGGGGAATGCACTTCGGATGAACTGTACAATCCAGAGCTCGACAGAAGTGCCCCCACCAGGATTCGGGCGTGTGTATCAGATGGCCACGGCGGGCTCAGCTGTTCGCAATGAGGTGTACACCATCACCATTTCAGAATTACCCACCTGCAATTGCACCGACTTCCAGATCATGGCGAACAAGGGGGCATCATACTGCCCTTGCAAGCATTTGTACTACGTGTACCTAAAGAGACTCCGTTGTAATTCCACAACTCATCACTTCATACATGCACCAGGGTTGAGCCCCCAGGAGGTTCACACTCTTCTGAATATGGATCCAGGGGACCAGTGAGCTTGGCTTGCGGTCCACATACAATGGTACGCCCATCCTTTTCGGATAGTAGAACTGTACTGCTGCCAGTACCTCAGACTCTGGCCACACAAAGGTCCGACATATGTCTTGCCTACCAGTAACCTGTTTTGATCGAACTAAGATATTACTATATCGTTCACTTGTTTCCACGTGCATGTATTTTTGTATGTTGGAGGGTTCATGTTTTTCTGCTTTCCGAAAACTTGCTCTCCTCATTCGACCTCCGACAAGGAAATGCGGCGCCGAATTTCCAAGTATCGTCGTAGGTACCCCCAGAGGCGGCCTTCGCCAACACCAAACCGCTCCGAAATTTCGCACGTGCGAACCCTAATGCGGCACCCTATTTCCCAGTTCAGTTGCAAACCTTTCCCGCCGAATACCCGAAGAAGACAGAATTGTGAAGTACTGCAGACTGTATTGGTGCAGACTCCATTGGTTCAATCGCGGCAAAAGGGTCAGCTTCATTCCAATGTTAAGGCATGTAAAACCGCGGAATACTCTATACAGGCCAGTATGCGACGTCCTTTTGCAGTGGTATACTGGATTTCCCGTTGCACGGTCACTTATTTCCATGAGCGGATCTATAAAACCATGAGCGGACTTGTTACTGACGACATATCTTCGCCGCATTACATGATCTGGAACGTCCAAAAACGGCAAGGTCAAATAAAAAACTATTATTTTAATACTTGTTTAATCTGCCGCATTTCCAAATTTGGAGGAGTCCGCTCATGAAATCCGCGTATCTTAGACTTCGGCTCACCGCTCATGCGGCTCATGCGGCTCATGGCTCATGGCTCATGGTTTCTGCTCATGAAATAGTAAACCTCCCTTACCAAGCCACAGTTTTCATAGAGAAGTCACCTCTCAATTTCGGCCACAGACCTGCTCTGTAGTGGGAATGTCCAACCTTTCTCCTTCCAGAGCAATGGGGTGATTGTCAAACATATACTAACTGTGGAACCTCTAAAATAACTGAGTCACTGGTTGGTGGCTGTGGTATTTGAAGTGACTTCTCTTCCCTCTGAAGGCCGTTCCAATAATAGCAGCTCTCTGTGCTGCTGGCCCCACCTACACAAGAGTTGGCAAACATTATCGTGCGGTTCGTGGAATTGATGAAGCCAGTGGATCCGCCACACACGTCATACCTCGCCTCTGTTCTAAACTGGCTGTTGCGGTGTTAGTCACCCTCACGGTTGTGAAGAGCCTTGCTCTTCGAAGTGCAGTGGTTCTGCTCAAACACTCCCATCATCTCTTACGTCTCCGAGTATCAAGTATGCAGAGAATCAAGAAGGATTTGGGCGGCAATGACTGGATCGGGACCACAATGATCCGGAGACACAATGATCGGAGAGATTAGCAGCAGTGCCTGTAACCTCTTCATCTTGTCACCAATCCATTGTACATTAATCCGCCAAGCGAATCCTCTCCCCTCAAAGCTTTCAGGATATCCTCTGTGAATGACTGCTCAAATAACTGTTGGTTCTGTTTCATGGCAAACAGAACGTTCAATATTTGGCCAACTCCCTAAGCCCTGGGTACTCGGCTTTGGTACAGAGTAGCCCTTGAGTTTTAAAGAAACTCCCTTCTTGGAACAATCCCTATCTGCAATCTTGCCCTGTGGCTCATCCACATCAACATGTCTGATGGCAAATCAAACAATTGCTGCAGGGTATTGGGGAGTCAGTAATGTCTATATCTACTTCCCTCACCTGAGTAAACTTCCCGTCCGAGGCTCAAAATTCTGAAGAAAGAAAGAAATTGTATCATGAAGTCGATGATGCAAGGACAAGTCCTTGCGTAGCAATCCCTTTCAATCGCAACTCCGTAGCAGCGTACTGCCTGCGGTGCGCAATTGTTTGCTTCTGCAGTATCGTCGGCTCTTAACCGAGATCCTCCATTCCCATCACTCTCTTCATCTAGACAACAGAAGGCTTTGTTTGAAACAGCTGAAGGAAAGCTTGCAGGGCACGCATGAAGGTAGGGTTGGAACAGAAGAAATGGGGTAAGTGCTTGTAGCCTGTGGGGCTGGCAAGTATCGATTAGAGAAAATGTACTCCCGTTCGTATGTCCTGGCCACTGGTAAGTAGTAAGGCGAGCGTGGTAGTTTTTATTTTCTGCCATAGCTTCAAAACTTAGCTTGATTGGGTCTCCCCTGTCGAGACGTCCGTTACCGGAACCAAGCCGACTCTTGCGCTCATTAATTTCTCTAAATTCTTGATCTTGCTTCTTGGAAAATACCCTCTGCATGTAATTCTGGCTCATGATTAGCTGTTGGCTCTGTGATGGTTTGTAATTTAATCCCTTCCGTGGATTTTCCCCATGGACTGTCCACTAGGATAGAACTTGTGACAGGGATTTCGCTTTGGTACTGTAAAGGGTTCCGTTACCCTTCCTGTATGCATTAATGGGCCCACAATAAAAAATGCGGTTAACGTGCCGGGGAGGTACTTTGACGGCCAATTTGTCTTTCCTTCTGTAAGACACCCGTCTTGCAATTCAGGTCCGGGGATGTGTGTCTGCCCTGGCGTCCACGTGTCCAGTTCTAAGCCGGCCACTCTCGGATGTACCCACGTCCACCTGTCACTGATCCTATGGACTATTGTGAACACCGGTAGGCTTGTGTGTTGAGCTGTGATAGGCGTGTTTGGCACTGGATGGGCTGGGATGGCTGTGTCACGCTGTGTTGTGATGGGCTGTGATAGGATGCGAACACCTGTAGTTCCCGCCCTGGTCATATATGCTCGGCTTAGCGACAAGGCTCCATACCGTTGGTATCACTGGCGCAGCCCGTGACTGTTTTGCGTTTCAACAGCAAATCGTGTGCTGCAAGGTTTGTCATGGATTACCCCTCAAATTATGGCATGACTCTCCCAGCATCTCTTTGTTAATGGTTTGTAACATGGCGGTGGTGGTTATCATACATCTTCTGTATGACATAGGTCCTTTCCATGGTGATTAAGCTTAGAAGCTTTAATCTTCCCCTTCTTTACAACAGAGAGAGAGAACCAAATCTCCCGTCGCTTAAAAGTCTTAATTGTTTCATCAACTGTTCTTCCTCTTCATCGAATTCTGGTCATGTATCAGTGCATCAGCACGTACTTCTTCCACTGGTATAATTCATGTTTCCTGACCTTAATTAATCTTCCCATCCATTCTCTTTCCCCATTCCGTTCTCATGGTAGGTAACAAGAATTCCACTGGAAGTAAAGCTTCCATACCATAAACTAATTGGAATGTGTATACTTAGTGGTGACTTTATAAAAGTCTGTATGACCACAAAGCTGTCAGCAGCTTTGTATCCCAATCCGTTCTGTTGCATTGACTATCTTAGCCAAGATAGTACATAGTAATTTGTTGGTAGCCTCTGCCTGCCCATTACCCTGTGGTAATCGTTGTACTCTTCTTATGCACAATCATGAACTCTTTAGCAAGGTTCAATGGTCTCATTAATGAAGTGACTTCCCTGGTCACTGATAAATCAAGGACAGCCATCGTGTAAGTATGTTCTCAATATGAACCTTGTGTGGATTGGCTGTGTTGTCCTCAGAGCTTTGCTTCCACCCACTTCGTAGTATAAGTGTGGCTGTTGTAATTATATACGTGTCTGTGTATTCTTGGCTGGGGGTTAATGGTCCAACAAAGTCTAGTCCCATTTGAAAGGGTTCAGTAGGCATCGTAGGATGCAAAGCCATCTTCCCAGATCTCTGCAAAGGTCCTAGCCTCTGACATTCATCACAACTCTATGACAATACTTGTGTACATCCTGAACAAAGTAGGCACCAATAACCTGCAAGAGTATCTTCATACTGGTAGTCTCTTCTCCAAAATGTCCTCCAGCCATCCTTTATGAACTTCCTCCAAAACTTTATTTACTTCATGGTGGTACAAGCATCGTTTAAGACTCCATCAGGTCCTAGCTATACATTCTGCCCCCTACCATAGTATAAGGTAAAGCTTTGATAGCGATTTCTTCCTCTGCTCCTTACCATAACTAGGTGGGCACTGACCATGAGTAAGGTAGTATCTGATGGCCACTGCCAATCTAACCATTCATTTGCACTTCCTTGCACCTCCATTGCAAATAAACTCGCATCAGGCAATTGTCGTTACTCCTGTGGCGGTCTCTCTGTTGTTAGGGTGACAAATGATCTGCCCAAGATGCAAACAGCCAGGCTTGTAAACACTTCGAACTCAAACTCGTGCAAGATTATTAACCACCTTGCTATCCAGCCACTTATCAAAGGTTTGTTCACCAGAATATCAGAGCCTGGTGATCCACATAAAACATAAACTTTTTCCCAATAGGTAATGCCTGAATTCTTGACTGCATAAATCATTGCCAGTGTTTTTTTTCAGTTGTGCTGTAGTTCCTTTCAGCACTGTTCATCAACCTGCTAGCATAGTACACCAGGTGAATCTATATTTCCTGTAACATTTTGGGCTAACACCTGTTAGGAGGCAGCTGGCACTAGGCATTTTTATGGGTTCTGTGGAGTCTGGGACTTAGACCTTCTATGGTTTCTGAGGGGTACCTTAATTTTTAAAGCAGCCCGTCACAGCCATACACAGCCCGACACAATCACAGCCCGTACAGCCAGTCACCAGCCATACAAAGCCATACACAGTAGTCACAAGCCCGACACAAGCCCGACACAGCCGTCAAGTCTGGCACACTGTCACAGTCATAGGGAACGGTTTATCATGACAGGGAACGACTGTGGGGAACAACATCTGCCGGGGAACATGTAATTCACGGAGGACGATTAGTGAAGGAAAATAGTTGTAGAACAGGGGGGGGAAGGGATATAAAGCGGGCAGCGGAGACGAGAGGGGGGCCTTCTGAGGCGGAGACTTCGGACATCATGGGGAAAGGAGGATAGCGTATTCTGAGTAGAAAGATGGAGAGCACGGAAGTAGGAGGGAGGATCTGTGATGCTTAAGATAGCAAGCAGTAGAATATAATGTAGAGCAGATTAGAGCTACAGGACTTTAGCCTGATACTTGATAATATTATCTGATACACACTTATACTCACATTGTGTAGAGGATCTGAGTGAAGCTGTTGGAATGAATGGATGATTGATGAGCAAACTGCTACCTAATTACCAGCAGCGTAAGGGAACTAGCTAACATGAATGCGGGAGGGCAGGAAACAAATAGAAACACTCCATGATACACTAGCTGTAGGTCATGACTGATTGGCTGGCGGGCTGAGTACTTAGAGATTTCCAACTCTTCTATTGAGTCCGCCTCGGATAGCGAAGGGATGGGTGAGTAGAGCCGCGCGACATTTGGCGACCATACTGGGGAACTGAGTCATGAACAACCAGATGTGACAGGCATCTGGTGGGATCATGGTGGTTGGAGGATTTAAAGAATTTGAAGTGAATCAAATTCCCTGTGGAACGAAGGAAGAAAGATTGTCCAAACAATTTCTTTCAAAGGTTCTTGGAATTGCCAGACGGTTTTGTAAAGAAAATATTCTTAAGCGAGTGCATGATGCCGATCCGGAATGGGGGTCTGGAGAAAGGAGTGATAAAGATTTATCAGGTAGCCTGTAGAGGAAGAGCATGGTGGTACCAACATTGGTTTATGTGATAGCCTTGCTATCTATAAGCGGGTAGAGAGTTGAAAGCTGGGAGAAAGGAAAGTGAATGTTTACACTCATATGCATGAAGAGCCTTGTCTGGTAAAGAATTGGATTCCAAAGGATATCTTGTGGATCAAACTTACACAAGAACAGCTTTTCAGACTTGTTTACCATATGGTTATATGGTAACGGAGACTTCAGTATAGCCAAAGGTAATTGAAGCTGGAAAGAAACCCAGGCATATACGAGAGATACTACAGGAGAGATTTTGGTTGTTGCCACACTAAAAGAAATGAAAGATATGGGACATGAGTGATGAAAAAGAAGCTAGACTCCAAGATATTCAGCAAAAATAGAAAGTTATCTGAAGCTCATTATCCATACCTGTGGGAGAGAGGAATAGACATTGAGGAATCATCTGGACCTCTCACACCATTGAGATCAGGGAGTACATCACCTATACCAGAGGAGACTAGAGTTGGATACCACACCTTCTTTTTCTTTGCAAGAAAGATTAAGGGACTTGGCAGAGGAAGAAGATCAACCACGAGGTGGAAGATCTGAGGTACATCCCTGGATAAAAGATTTGGCAGAGAAATCTTTGATAAGAGTTGGCATGGAACACCAAGAGCAGGAAATCCAGTTTCGAGAGCAGAAGAGGAGGATGCAGAGAACCAGCGGAGATTCAAACTCTCCAACATTATTAAAAAATAGTTTACATGAGTGAAGAAGAAGAAAACCAAGGGCAGAACTTGGGGATGAAAACAGAGAGAAGAAAATTGGAAGAGGAAGAATATGAAGAAGTAGACCCCAGCAGCTGAGGTTGAGACTACAACCAGGACATCCCAACCCGTTGAACCTGGATCAAGTGGAGCACTTGGATCACAGGCCAACGAAGGTGTCGGCTCAGAGGGATCAGGCGGAAGACCTGGATCTGGCTCTGGGGGGACAGGGAGTGGGGAAAGTAGTGCAACTGAGGCTGGGAATACTGTGAATATAGAAAGGCCAGGAACAGGAAGGGTTCAGGGGCCAGTAATTGGTGGAAGAACACACAAATACTACAGGTCCACAAGGACCAAGCATCAGCCAAAAGGCCACAACTGTCGGGGCAGAGGTAGGGTCGACAGATGGCGTTACAACCAACACGGGCTAAACCACTTTTTCCGATATATTCAGGGGAAAGGGGATCCTGATGTACACATTAGCCAATTGTGCACATGTGTATAGTGAACAATGAGAATGGCGATGATGCCAAGATGAGACTGTTTCCGTGTTCACTTATAAAGAAAGCAGTGAATGGTATGCAAGATTCCATGATAATCATTTCCTAACCTGGAATGGCTTGAGTACAGCGTTCGAATAGGTTTCAGGACCAGTAAAACTGAGATGAAGGTATGGGAGTTACAGCAGCTGAAGCGAAGAAGCATTACTGTTGAAGAGTATATGGAGAAAATGGAGTTGATGATGAAAAAGGTGGCTGCTATACCAGCACAGGGATTGCAGAAGGCTTGGTTTGTGAATGGACTAAGGCCAGAGTTGCAAAAGAAAGTAGACATGTTACCCCACAATACAGTGGAGGAGCATTTGAAACAGCAAACAGAATTGAGCAGTTGGGAATGCTCAGGAAGGAGAAAAGAGAAGAAGAGACTCGAGGATGAGTAGAAAAGAGAAGAAGAAGAGGGAGATGGAGCATAAGAAGAAGAGTAAAAAGAAGGAAAAAGATGAAAGAGGGAAAATTGAAGAGAAGAGAGTGGAAGAAATCTTGAAAAAGATGCCACAGAGGCTGCAACACATTGGAGGAAGGGTGGTTGGTGTGCAAACATGCCAGAAGAAGGCCACACCACTACTGAAATGCCACATGAAGGAGAAACATGCCACTATTTGTAAAATGGAACCATTCTACAGAGAATTGTTACTACAACAGAAGAACAGCAGTAGAGAGCCTAGGCAAGTAAGGGTGCATCAAGTGCAACCCCAGCAAGAAGAAACAATGATCAAGACCACTATGGTAGGAGGACAGGTGGTTATAACAATGGCCTAGAAAGGGAGAGGTAATCCAAGAGGAATTACCAGCCAGGGAATCAGGATTACAGAAATAATCCAGAGCAGACCAGGGCGAGGACCCAAATGGAGAAGACTGTGTTACTATTGTAATCAGACAGGACATCGTAAGGCGGCTGTCCATTCTGGATCAGACACCAGAATGAGATGAGAGCTCCTGGGAATGGGGCCAGTAGTGGCAGCCCAACATGGTTAGGCCATGTTTGTACCGGAAGTGAGTACAATGATAGTAACAAGAAGCAGAGCCAAATAGTACCTCCAGTGGAAGATGAAGTTGATGATAATGAAGATGGCAGTGATGTGCCTGAAGATGATGGCTTGGAGAGTGAGGAAGGAACTGCACAAGGAAGTGGCGGATACCATACGGGAATAAAGAAGATACTAATATTCCCATGGTAGACTCCTCAGACTCTGAAGGAGAAGAAGAGGTCAGGAGGAAGAAGGAAAGAGGGAAGCTGCAGAAGTGCAGAGTAGTAAGGAAAGGGACATTGGTGAAGTTGATATGCCAGTCCAAAGTGGAAATTACCATTGGGAAGCTATTAGATTGTGGCACCTTATTGTAGACACAGGCTGTATCAAGCAATCAACAGGATTTGCCCAATTGACAGAGAACACAGACCTGAAAAAGCAAGGTGGACCAGTTATAATGTGAGGCCAGAAGGGCAAAGAAACAGTCATGGATTTTGATGATTCTATGCCCGTTTTATCCAGTTGAGAATTGGAAGCACAGAGCTGGCAGATGTACTGATAGATGGAGGCTCTGGTGTGAATATCATGACAGACCAATTGAGACAGAAGCTAGGTCTAAACAACATGAAACCAGCCCCATTTACAGTAAACATGGCAGACCAAAGGAGTGTACAGCCATTGGGATTAATCAGAGGAGTTAAATCACAATTCAAAGATGATCTTAAGATCACAGTAACGGTGAAGATGAATGAAGTCCTGGAAGCTTATTCCTTATTGGTTGGGAAGACCATGGCTGAAACAAGCAAGGTGTCTCATGATGGAATTCACATTACTGACTGTGCAGGATGGGTTAAACAAGATACAAATCACCACTAAGAAATCTGAAAGACTATTGCTACAAGAAGACCAAGAGGGGGTCAGAGAGTATGATTGGAAAGAAGCACTGGATGAGGAACAGGAAGCTTACCTTGTTTTGCTACACACCAGAGGGGAGCAGGTTTGCAGAGATGCGGCTGGAAAGCCTAAGTTGTTTAAGAGGTATCTGCTGGGGTGTAGTGACAGCAACACCAACTGAAGAGGAAACCATCAGGTTACCATCACATTTTATGAAGAAAAGAAGGAGAAATGGAAATCCTAGAGGAACAGCCACTGTGAGCTTACGGATGAAGTGGGGTGAGTGGTGACTGGTTTGACAATAACAGCTGATGAGCAGGTGAGGGAAGTAAATGTGGGTCAGAGAAGTAACCAAGGATGGTGAAGGTAGGGGCGGATCTAGAGCAGAATCTTTGAGGAAGCAAAAGAGTTCTGTTCATAAATACCGAGATGTATTTGCTTGGAGCTATGAGGATCTGAAGGGGATACCACCTGAGATCTGTCAACATAAGATTGAATGGAACCAGGATCAATTACCAGTTAAACAGGCGAGATACAGGATGAATCCCAACTACGCACAGAAGGTTGGAGAAGAGATCAAGAAGTTGGCTGAGGCTAAGTTTATATCCCCAATAGAGTATACAACTTGGTTGTCACCCATTGTTATAGTTCCCAAAGAAGAATGGTAAACTAAGAGTAGGTGTGAACTACAAGAAGCTAATGCTTGTACGAAGAAGATCCTTTCCTTTGCCATCACAGAAGCAGAGTATTGGACACTGTGGCAGGCCATGAGATGTACTCATTCATTGATGGCTTCAGTGGTATAATCAAGTGCAAGTGGCAGAAGAAGATCAAGGAAAGACAGCTTTCATCACAGACTGGGGTGCTATGCATACAAAGTCATTGCCCTTTGGACTTTGTAATGCACCAGCAACCTTTAGAGAGTAATAAGTGAATCTTTTCATGAGTATCTGGATGATTTCATGCAGGTGTTCTTGGATGATTTCAGTTGTGTACGCTCTAGAATGAGCACTTGCATAAATTGGAGTTATTTCTGGCCAGATGCATAGGATGAGAGGTCTGGGGCTTGAATCCAGAGAAGTTACTTTTGTGTGAACTCCGGGGGGCTTCTGGGACACATTGTGTGTAAGAAGGGACTTCTTGTGGATCCCATGAAGACGAGTCATTAAAGCCTCTCCACCACCCGTGAATGTTAAGAGTTTAAGGAGATTCCTGGGCAAACCAGTTATTACAGAAGATTTGTCAAAAGGTATGCACAAATAGCAGCACCATTGAGCAAGTCTGAAGAAAAGATGCAGTGTTTTTGCACTGGACAGCTGAATGTCAACAGGCTTTGAGGAACTTACATTGTCAGTAACAACTACACCTGTGCTGATTAACCCTCACTGGCATGTAGATTTCATTTTCACTGCGATGCATCAGGAGAAGCGTTGGAGCGGTGTTAGCCCAGAATGTACAGGAAATATAGATTCACCTGTGTGTACTATGCTAGCAGGTTGATGAACAGTGCTGAACAGGAACTATAGCACAACTGAAAGAGAAGCACTGGC